>JAQZBX010000677.1:36517-100789 GCA_029593785.1 Cabassous unicinctus | reverse complement strand
TATTCCATGGATATAGTGGATGGGATTATCTTGCCTTCAGCTGCAGGCCCTCTCCATTCCCTGGGATGGCTGTTGCCCATCGTCGTCTCCTCGCCAGGTTACTTGGATGAGTCCATTGAGCTGTAGGGTAGGAGTTGCAGCTCCACTGAGATTCCAGGCACAGCTGGCAAATAGGTGGGCCAGAAGATACAGTCTCTGGAAGTACACCTAAAAACTCTTGCATCACATATAGGTTTGAGTAGAAAGGACTGATGGACCATGTGCAGGGATGACTTGTTTGAGTCCAACTCTGTCACTCTCAGGGACACAGATGCCAATGAAGAGCCCACTAATTAGGCATCATTCTCTGGGGCTATCCCCACTTGTATAGGACCTGGGTGTCACCAGAGCCCTTAGGGGACCCTCAGTGTGGGGTGATATCCACTTAGGTGTTGTATGAGATCCTACTGAGGTATGCATAAGTATTACCTCTGGGATGACCTCCCGACTCTCTTTGAAGTCTCTTAGCCATGTGATCTCATTTCTCTTTACCTTTCCCCCTTTTATTCAAGGTCTTTTTCTGAACATGTTGCCAGTTGGCACTTGGTATTAATCCCTCGTTGCCAGGGAGGCTCATCCCCGGAAGTCATGTCCCACGTTGGGGGGAAGGTAATGCATTCAAATGCTGAGTTTGACTTAGAGAGAGGCCACATTTGAGCAACAAGGAGGCTCTCAGGTGGTAACCCTTAGGCACCCCATAACAGTAGGCTAAGTTTCAATTGGAAGAGCAAATACTCATAAGGCTAGTCCTCAATAACAAGAACCCATCAGTGGGCCCTCCTCTTTTGCCAGACACTGCCTCTGCACTCTGGGGACGGTTGCTGCTCCCTTGGGGAATGTAGCAGACCTCTCCAGGGTGGGAATTCAGATTTCCTCATTGAGTAATTGTCTACCCACCGTGACATTGCCCCATCCCTTGATCATTTGAACAATTTTATATATCTTTCATGTATATTCAGATGGACTTACTCCCATGAATCCCCCATCCCCGACACCCCCCAATGATCCTCTGCAGCCCCCTTGTAACCTTTCTGTGATCCAAACCTTCTTGTTTTCTACTGTGGCTTGCAATTTTTTGCTGAAGTCTTGGCTTATGAATATGTTGGTGAATTTACTTTGATGGCCAATCTCTCTATATTGCCTATTGTTTTTCCCCCCACAGTTCTTCCTTGATATTTGGTTCAACTTAGTATAAGTCTTTAGAATTGGTTAGCTTAAGTTATCAAAATTGGACCAGGGTCTCACTAATGAGGCACAGAGTTTCTCCCAGGAGTTTGGTATACCAAGAGTTCTAAAAGCGGTTTTACTCCATGCAATTTACATACCAGCGAGCAGATGTCATTCATCAATGCACCTTTCCATGGAAGTGTTTCTTTAAATATCCATATTCCTGTGTTTTGGTCTGACCAGTGCTGAGATTCAAAGTGGGATGTCCTGGCAGAATTCATTGATGAGACTCCCTGACTCCCCCTCTCTTTTCCCTTATAACAGATAACAGGGAGGAAAATGTTCCCCTCCCAGTTGGCTGCAGTGAGCCAGGGATTTTACTCCAGCTTAATATCATGGGGGTGGGGAGGTGAGACCTTCCTGGCCACCACAGGGGTTTAGTAACTCATATTTGTTGTTTTGGCTTCTTCCTTTCTCTGTCCCTCATCCTCCTTGGAGTTATATAGCATTGTCCTGGGCTACAGACCCCTAAAGCAGGTCCTTCAGAAAGGTTTTGCCCTTTCTTCATTATTTTTGTGAGAGAGTTAAGCATTGCCTGCCTACTCTGATGTTATCTTCCTGGAACTACCTAAGAATTTATTTTAATTTGTTTCTTCTGATCTGTACTATATCCTTTAATAAATATGTCTCATAAAGTTTAGAAAACTTTTTTAAAATATTAAGAACTTTATCCATTTCTTCCTGTCTTCTTCCTCTTGAAGATACATTTTTCTTTCAGCTGATCTTTGGACCTTGTATATAATGCTTTTCAATTGCTATCAAGTTTCCTTTGTACCACTATTGGTACAATAGTCTAGTCTTTTTAACTTTTATATTTAACATTTTAACCCAGCTGGAACAAATTGTGTACAATATGTAGAGTGGATCTAATTTCTTTTTCCACAGTGATATTCATCACTTCAGGGCTCTGAAGAAATTTTCCAAAGTATTCAACCAGAATGAATATTATTCCCTAAATTCTCTTTGGAATGAACCTCCCAAGAACAAACTCTTCAACTACTAATTCAACTCTCCAACACTTTTTTATAATGTAGAAGTCTGTGGTGGTGTCATTCACTGCCCCATTTGGTTTTAAGGGTCAGGTTGATGAATTATTTTGCAAGATGTAGTTTAAACATAATACCATCACAAAGAATAAAAGATCATGCAAAGCTATTTATTTTAACTATGAGAGAAAAATGTATTTTTTATCATATTAGTAGTTGCATTAGTTGTAATGCCAACATCAAGTGTACATGTTTACACTATAATGCAAAAGACCCACATAATTTATTTTTCGTGTTTCATTATTCAAACACATCTCCACAGAATACAGAGGTGATAACAATTGCAATACTTGAAAATGTATTTAAATTATTCCTTATATATTATTTGTTCTTTAGACAATGGTAAAATCTAAAGATCACTAGCAGATACAATATTACCTTTCCTTAAGCAGAGTTCCTGCTTTGGAACCCTCATACATGTACCTAATTCCAAAAGAAAGCTAATGCATTTGAATAGTATGCACCGCGGAGTCTATTTTGCAGGGGGAAAAGACCAATAAAAATAAATCAACTATTGATAGATTAACAAAAACATCTAAAAACTGAATGTCTCAAAGAAAGTTAAAGACAACCATTTCTAATATTGGAAACTATCTTTTAAGTGAAAATATTCTGATGCCAGGATGAAGGTCCAAAATGGAATTTCCAGTTTTCTCTTTTCTAATTTTACAGGTGCTTCCCTGGGTTTTATAGGTTTTTTTATTTCCTCAGTGGATTCCAGTTTGGCAATTATTATATTATTGGTTCCAGGAGTCTCTGATTGCTTATCATCACCATCAAAGTTAATGTCTTCTGGATTTGGAGGTGAAGGCAGAATTCTTCACAAAGAAAGTTCTCCTGGAAAAGTGTCTCATTTCCCAGAAAACTCAGTCCCAAAGCAGACATAAACATTGGAAGGTAAGCCATTATATGAACTTCACTAATTCCTGAAGAGTCTCTCATGTTAAAATAAAGAGTCTTGGCTTTGAAGTTTTTCCTTATCTATTTCTGTTTCAGTATATGGGGTGTATAATTTCCTTTCCAGTGGTTCTAAGTCTTCTTTTATTTTAGAAGATGGGCATGTCAGATGTACCAGATAGGTGTCTTTCTGGTACATGTCACAGTTGAAGAACATAATTCAGTGACCTGAACAGCATAAGTTCCTGGATCCAATGGAGGCACTATCAAAATTGATATCTGATTATCTCAATCTCTCTTTAGTATAAACTGATCTGTAATGAGCACTGCCCTGGAGATCTGCTTATACTACACATTTTAGCAAGTTTCCTCAGTAAGGTAATTATCCTCCACCAATAAGATATTTAGCATTCACTCTATGACCAAAATGATTTATAATTGCTATATATCTTACAGAATTTTATCAGATACAAGGCATTGCACTTTATGACAGAGACAATAGATTTGCCAAAAACTGCACATATCCTGTAGAAACACTGGGGAATTTCTCCTGGGCCATACAAGGGAAATAAAAAGGGAATGTGGCCAAACCATCCAAGACCCTGAAGTTAGGTTTTTGTTGGTTTAAGGCCATTTATTACAGTGCAAGATAACTGTGATGTCATTGCATTTGAGTGCAGTCCAAAATGTTTAACCAGGGGTTAATTTTTTATTTAAGTACTCTGAAAATGAACATTGCTTGAAGGCTTGGTATTCATCAGATGTTATTCATAGTCTATATAAATGCAAGAAATTTCATTAGCAACCCTTTTTAAATTTTTTTTTTTTACCATAGTGAGGTCTTTGCTACTAAAGACATCCGCTCTGGAACAAGGCACCTGTTCTACTTTTCCTTCCTGAAATGCAAGAATCCTAGAGACATTTTATAATTCTGCATGTGGACTAATTTGCTATGATTAAAAGATCAATTAACAATCATTGAGAAAACAGCAGCTTTGATACTTATTCAGTATTAAACTTCCTGCCTTTTTAAACTCTTTTTGAGTAAGTAATCCTGTTTCCTTTTCGTTGATCAGTGTTATTTTCTACTGTAGGTTTGCTTTCATCTTTACTTCCATCTGAAACTGTGTGAACAGAAGTTTTATATCCACAATCATTTTCCTTCTCCAGCATTTCCTCTACATCCTTTCTTTCTACTGAAATCTCTCTATCACTTTTTGGAGTTTCCATGGCAGGTATTTCATAGTTAGCATCATATGAATGCTTTTCTTTGGGCAAACATGCAGAATCCAGAGATTCAGAGAGGGTATTAGATGCAACGGAGGCAGGATTTTTCTGCAGGGCACCAATCTCTTCAACATTCTCATCCAAATCCTGAGTCACATAACAAAATCTTCTGTGTGTTAAATGGTTACATCCTTCTTGCAAAAGGTAATGTTATTTTGGCTTCATGGATCAGGACTTGCCATGCAGCTGTTCTTTCTTTTCCATCATCACTGTTTTGCTGATATTCCTTAAACCAGGATAGCAATCCTGAAATGCTGACAGTAACCTCTTGAGCCAACTTGAAGAACCCTCTGACCATTCTTTGAACATGCAGCTGTAAGGATGGAGTCCCACAAACCTACCCCTATTATAACTACATCAGATTCTGAGGGAAGATTGTCCACTGGGAGGAAAAGCACCTGGTAACATGGGACAATGAAGGAAATTTGTATGAAACTAGGTTGAAGGCTTAGCTGGGGTGTGAGTATGCCAAAATAAAATCTCTTCTTGTGATGTTCCAGTTTATCTCAGAAGCAGAGGTTGCAGGCCTAGCTGCTTAACTATTACTCATTTTTCAAAAGCTTTTTTTATAGGTCAGTAGTGTGAGAACATGACAAAGTATGTCTAATCACATTTGAGAATACCAAAACTACTGTGTGGTTTTCATTTCCGCATGTCATTTTAGCAGTAAATGTCAAAATGCTTCACATATGCATTTGTGACTGGAACTCTTTTCTTAGATTTTGATTTTATAGAACCGAAGAGGTTGCGGCTGAACCCATCCCACAAGCAGCCCACAGTTTCCCAGACCCAGCCGTTCCTCAGGCAGGAAACGAAAGCAAAGGTGACTCCAAAGAAGGACACCAATAGGTCACTGAAGCTGACATTGATCAGGAAGAGATTGATGGGCGTGGGGAGCCATTGGAAATTGCAGTTTAGGACAAGCACCAGCAGGTTGCCAACACCCAGCAGTCCAATGGAGAAGACCGCAGCACCAGGTGCTTTGAGTAGCGTCCCACCGCCATCCCAGTACTCTTGACCACTCCTCCGGTTCCCCGATTACATGGCCAGGTGCCAGCGCGCTCTGCGGTCGCTGGCGCTCAGTGCTCACCACCTACATGGCATGCTCTGCTCTGAGTGGGGCCAGGGTTCCTGTGCTTACTGGGGCCATGGGACGCAGATGGGCACACCAGGCCGGCATTCCATTTATGCGAATAAGTATTTTGGTATTTTGATTGGAATTGCGTTGAATCGGTAATTTGCTTAAGTTAAGATTAGCATATTAATTATATTTAGTCCTTCCATTAATTTAGATCTACTATAAATTCTTTTAGCAATTATTTTGTACTTCCCAAGTACAAATCCTTTACATCCTTGATTAGATTTATTCCTAGATATTGTATTATTTAATTGATATTCTGAATGGAATTTTTTCTTGATTTCTTCTTCTGACTGTTCATTTTGTATAGAAATCCTACGGATTTGGGGATGTCCATCATGAACCCTGTCACATTGCTGAATACATTTACTAGGTCTAGGAGCTGTGTTGTAGATTTTTCAGGATTTTCTGCATATGGGATCATGTCATATGTAAATAGGGAAAGTTTTGCTTTTTTCCTTTCCAATTTGGATGACTTTATTTCATTTTCTACGAAATTGCTCTGGCAAGGAATTCCAGTAGAATGTCAATATCAATGGAGATAATGGGTATTCTTGTCTGTTCCTCAAAACTTTCAGTCTTTCATCATTAAGTAGGATGCTAGCTGTGGCTTTTCATATATGCCCTTTATCATGTTGAGGAAGTTTTCTCCTATTCCTACTGTTCTGTGTGTTTTTACTAAGAAGTGTTGCTGGATTTTGCTGAATATCTTATCTGATTCAATTGCAATGATTCTGTTTTTTTCCTTCATTGTGTTAATGTGGTGTATTACATAAATTGCTTTGATGTTGATCCAATCTTGCATACTATGAGTAAATCTCACCCTATCTTTCTGCATAAATCTTTTAATATGCTGTAGGGGTGGTGTTCCTAGTATTTTGTTGAGGATTTGTGCATCTATACTCATGAGAAACATTGTTCTATAGGTTTGTTTCTTTTTCTGGTGATATCTTTGACTTTTGTATGAGGGTGATTTTGCCTTCATAGAATGAATTTGAGGGTGTTGTCTCCTCTTCAAATTTCTGGAAGAGATTGAGCAGAATTGTAATCAAGTCTCCTTGGAATGGTTAGTAGAAATACCCTTTGTAGCTATTTGTTCCTGGGCTTTTATTTGTTTGGAAATTTTTTATTACTGATTTAATTCTCTTTAGTAGCAATTTGTTTGTTGAGAACTTCTATTTCCTCAAGTCAATGTAGGTAGTTTATGTGTTTCTCAGAATTTGTCCATTTCATATAGCTTTTCTAATTTAATTGTGTGCAATTGCTCATAGAAACCTCTTATAATCCTTTTTATTTCAGCATAGCCAGTGTTATGTGCCACTTTTCATTTATGATTTTCATTATTTTTATCGTCTCTTATTTTTTCTTTGTCAGTCTAGCTAAACTTTTTCAATTTTAATGGTATTTTCAGTAAACCAATTTTGGGTTTTGTTGATTCTATTGACTTTTTTCCATTTCATTTTTCTCTGTTCTAATATTATTTTTCCATTCCTTCTGCTTGCTTTGGGTTTAATTTACTTTTTTTAATTTTCTACAAATTTTGAAGCTAGGTCTTTGGTTTGAAATATTTCTTCTTTTTAAATGAACGCAATTATAGGTATAAATTTCCCTCTCAGCACTGCATTTACTGTATCCCACTAGTTGTTTTTTTTTTCCATGAACATGGAGTGTCCTTCCACTTATTTGTCTTTTTAATTTTGTTTTTTTAAATAAAAATATATTAGACTTTATTAAACATTTAAAATTGTATAAATGCTGCAATCCCACTAATTTTGACACATTGTATTTTCATTTTAAATTGCCTCAAGATATTTCCTAATGTCTCTTCTAATTTCCTATTTAGCCCATTGATTGTTTATCTGTATTTGGTTTCATTTATACATATTTGTGAATTTTCCATTTTTGCTCTTTTATTGAATTATAGCTTCAGTCCTTTGTGATCAGAGAGGATACATTGTATGACTTCAAAAAAATTTTAGTGTATTGATGCTTGTTTTATGATTAAATATATGGTCTAACCTGGAGAATGATCCTTATGCAGTTGAGAACAATGTGTATTCTGTTTTTGTTGGGTGAAGTGCTCTATAAATATCTGTATGTCTAGTTGATTTAAAGTATCATTCAAGTCTTGTATTTCCTTAATGGTCTTTTTGCTAGATGTTCTATTCATTATCAAAAATTCTACTATTAATGTAGACCTGTCATTTTCTCCCTTTAAACCTATCAGTATCTGCTTCTTTCATTTTTGGGCTTGGTTGTTAGTTGCTTATATACTTACACTTGTTATATTACATCTTCTTATTGAATTCTCCCCTATATCAGTATATAATGCCCATCTTTGTACTTCTTGGCAGTTTTTGATATACAGTCTTTCTTTTGTTTCCTACTTAGTGGTATATTTTTCTATCCTTTCACTTTCAAACTACCTGTACCTTAGCATTTAAGGTGAGTCTATTATAGCCATCCAAACATTAGGTCATTCTTTTTCATTTATTCTGCAAACCTCTGCCTTTTGACTGCAGAGATTAGTTGATTTACATTTAAAGTAACTACTGGTAAAACAGGATTTTTTCTGCCATTTTGCTCCTTAGTCACTTTGTAGTCATATACCGTTTTTGAAATATATTTTTAATTCATATTTACTAGATACTTAGATTACATTAAATGCTACATAAAAAATATAAGGGCTTCTCATATGCCCCACTTCCCACACCTCCCACTTTTCCCCATATTAACAACTTCTTTCATTAGTGTGGTACATTCATTGCAATTGATGAACACATTTTGGAGCATTGCCACTAAGCATGGATTACAATTTACATTAAAGTTTACACTCTCTCTCACTCAATTCTGTAGTTATGGCAGGATATATAATGGCCTGTATCTGTCATTAAATGTCATTCAGGACAATTCCATGTCCTGAAAATGCCCCCATATTACACCTCTTTTTCCTTCTTCCTGACTTCAGCACCTCCAGTGGTTACTGTCTCCACATCCATGATATAATTTCTTCCATTGCTAGAATCACAATCTGTCTAGAGTAAAATACCAGTAAGTCCATTTTAGTCCATATTTTATTCTCCAATCCTGAGTATTCTGGGATGGCGATACCCACTCCACCTCTAAGTGAGAGGGGACTTTGATCCCATATGGCTGATGGATGGGACTCTCTTGCTTGTTATAACTCTTCCCTGCATTATATCACTCTTTTGTTTATTATTGTTACCATTCATGTTATTATTTCTTGTGTTTTTAAAGAAACTTTATATTACATAAATGTTACACCAAAAATATAGGGGATTCCTATATAATCCCCCACTCACATCCAAACTTTTCCACATTAACATCTTTCATAAGTGTGGTACATTTGTTATAATTGATGAACACATATTAAAGCATTGCTACTAACTATGATCTATAGCTTACATTGTGGTTTACACTTTGCACTGCATAATTTTATAGGATTTGACAAAATATGTAATGGCCTGTAACCATCATTGAAATATCATTCAGAACAATTCCAATGTCCCCAAAGTGCCCCATGTTATACCTATTCTTCCCTCTCCCCTGCTCAGAATATATAACTTTTTTAAGAAATTTATTTTATTTTTATTTATTTATCCCCCCCCCCCTTGCTGCTTGTGTTTGCTGTGTCCATTTGCTGTGCATTATTCTGTGTCTGCTTGTCTCCTTTTTTTGCATCATGTTGCTGTGCCAGTTCACCATGCCTTGGGAGCTAACTTGCCTTCACCAGGAGGCCCCAGGAATTGAACCTGTGGCCTCCCATATGGTAAATGGGAGCCCATCTCTTGAGCCACAACTGCTTGCCCCAGAATATATAACTCTTAATGGTTACTTCAGACTTTATAGCCTGCATCTTTAGTATATCACAATCTACCTTCAAGAAATAGTCTAGCAACTTACCTATAGAATAAGAACTATAAATGCAGTATATTTCCATGACATCCCTCCCTCTTTGTGTGTTACTGTTGTCATGATACATTTTTCTGAGACATATATTGTAAAACCACTAATATATTATTTTTGCTTTAAACTGTTAATCATATTTTCAAGAAATTTAAATAAGGAGAAAAAACATTTATGCTTGTGATTACCATATTCATTATTTCTTCATTCCTTTGTGTGGAAACAGGTTTTGATCTGGTGTCTTTTTATTTCTGCTTGGAGGATTTTCTTTAAAATTTTTTATAATGTAGTCTGCTTGAGATGAAAATTTTCTGCTTTGGTATTCCTGCAAAAATCCTTATTTATCCTGTTTTATTTTTTTAAGATATTTTTGGTAGTTAAATGTTCACAGTGTTTTTCTTTTTAAAAAATTAAAGAAGCTTTAGAATAAATAAATGTTACATAAAAAATATAAAGGATTCCCATATACAATATCCCCACTCCCTCCTACTCTTCTCCTCATTAATGTGTATGTTCAAATTGATGAAAATATATTGAAGCATTCTACTAACCATCATCTATATTTTATATTGTTGTTTACACTTTGAACAGGGCTATTTTATAGGTTTTGACAAAATGTGTAATGATCTGTATCTGTCCTTGTAATCTCATACAGAACAATTCCAATGTCCCCCAAATGTCCCATTTTAAATGTATTCTTCCCTCTACCTCCCCTCAGAACTTCTGGTGACCACTGCCTTTATACCAGTGTTACAAGTTCTTCCATTACTAAAACAATAAGTCTACTTTAATCCATGGTTGCATTTGCCCCTTATGTTTGTTCATTCCCCAATCTTGAGGATTTGGGGATAGTGATCTCCAATCTGCTTCAAATTGAGAGGGTGCTTAGAACTCATGAGGAAGATGAAAGGAACTGTCTTGCTTGCTGTTGTAGATACTCTGTTCTGGGGATTGACATTTTCTATCGTCATCCTTTTTTTACTTGTCCTGGGCAAGTCCAGAGAACTGGAGAGTAGTTGTTGGCTGCAACTCTGCTAAGATTCAGGGCTCAACTGTTGCATGAACAACCAGAAGATTTAAATCTCTTGGACACATATTTCACAAGTATAGTGCTAATTATCAGTTCAAATAAAGAGGAGTATGAGAGCCATGTCTGAAAAAATATATAAATGAATCTAACTCTGATACATTGGGGGAATAGGTTATCATATATTCCAAAAAATGGCCCACTGAAAGGGTGCCAAATTCCTGGAATTGTCTTGAGACCCTGCTTATAGTGCCTAGATATCTCTAGAGTCCTCAGGAGGCCCCCTGCTTGAGGCACTGTTTACTGTGGCAGTTAGTGAGATGCTCCTGAGTTGTATATAAGTGTAAACTCTGGAATTACCTCCCAACTCACTTTGAAACCTTTTAGCCATAAAAACTCATTTGTATTTAATATTTCCCCCTTTTGATCCAGGTTTTTTTCCAAAATGCATCATTAGTTGACTCTAGGTAATAATCCCTTGGTGTCAGGGAGGCTTATTCTGGGGAGTCATGTACCACACTGGTGAAAGGTAGTGATTATATATGCAGCGTTTGGCTTAGAAAGGGGCTGCATTTGAACAACAATGAGGCTTTCAGGAAGTAACTCTTAGGCAATATATAATACTAGGCTAAGATCAATTTCCCAAGACTGAGGTTCATAATTACAAGCATCAATATCAAGGGCCTAGTGTATTGTTCTGTACTCTTTCATTAGGCACTGCCCATGTACTCTAGGAATTCTTGCCACTCTTTTAGAGAATGTAGCAGGACTCTGCAGGATAGGGATTCAATATTCTTTTGGTTATTGTGTGGGTCTACACCCACTAAGAAAACACCCCATGACCACTTGAACTTTTTCATATTCCATAGAGGCATGCTCCAGGTGCATGACTCCCAACACCTTCCCTCACCACTTACACTCCATACCTGTGATCCTCCCCTGCCACAGTTGTGACCCTCTTGCAATCCAAAACTTCCTCAAAAGCAAAGCCAAAAAATAAAGATAATAAAAATTTAAAGGTAATACAATTTTTAAATGGAAAAAAAATATTTTCATTGTGTTGTGATCATAAGATCTGTTATCTTTTATAAAGAGTTATAATTTTCTTCTGTATGTCTCGCCAGTGTCTTTTTTTAAATTTTATTTTCAAAGAAGCTTTAGGATATGGAAAAGTCACATTGAAAATATAGAGTATTCCCATATCTCCCTCTCACATTTTCCCTTATTCATAACTTATTTCATTAGTTAGCATGCCCCAGATGCCCTCTTTCCCACATATCTCCCCACCTCTGACACCCTGCACCAGTAACCTTCTCCTGCCCTATTTGCTAAGAGAACATTCTCACCCTTGTAGCTTTAACCACAGACTTAAAAATTCCCTGAGTTCACATGTTCTTTCTTCCAGCTCTCCTCCCAATTCCATGGATAGTCCAAACCAACCTGCTTACCCTGTTTACCTTCCCATTACAGTACTGTCAACCTCACTTACATCCTTGTACCATAATCACCCTGTCCATTACTGAATGACCCCTTCCACCTTATGACAGGTTTTGCCCATATTGAGCATTGGCTCACCACACTCTACTCCCTTTCTGTTTCCTGATAACCTATCTTCTAGACTCTAGCTCCATTAGTCTGCTTAATTTGCTTAGGTCATATCAGTAAGGTCACATAATATTTGTCAATATTTGTCAATATAAATGTGTGTCAATACTTCATCCCTTCTTACAGCTGAGTAATATTCCATTGTGTGTATAGGCCACAATTTGCTTACCCATTCATCTGTTGCTGGACAATTTGGTTGCTTCCAATTTTTGGCTATCATAAATAATGGCACAATGCACATTGGTGTGCATATATCTGTTCATGTTCCTGATTTCAATTCTTCTCCATATATACCCAGCAGTGGGATTGTTGGATCATATGGCATTTTTATAGTTAGCTTCCTGAGGAACTGCCAAACCTTCCTTCACAATGGCTACACCATTCTACATACCCACCAGCAGTTGATGAGTGTTCCTTTCCTACGCATCCTCTCCAACACTTGTAGTTCTGTTTTTTTAATAGCTGCCAGTGTAATGGGTATAAAATGATATCTCATTGTAATTTTGATTTGCATTTCCCTAATAGCTAGTGATGTTGAGCATCTTTCCATGTGCTTTTTAGCCATTTGTATTTCTTCTTTGGAAATATATTCAGACAGTGTGATCTGGCTCATGTT
This sequence comes from Cabassous unicinctus, assembly GCA_029593785.1. NCBI lineage: Eukaryota > Metazoa > Chordata > Mammalia > Cingulata > Chlamyphoridae > Cabassous > Cabassous unicinctus. The sequence continues at coordinate 87,980 of JAQZBX010000677.1, read as the reverse complement.
TGTGAAAGGGCACCTATAGACTGAGAATTTTTTTCTTTAGGTTTTTTGATCTGTTATTTTATATTTGTTATATTTACTTTTTTATTCTTTATTTTATTCTCTAAAACTGGGTACCTTATCTATGGAAGGTGGGGTGGAGGGTAATTGATGAGCACTGTCAACCTGAGATCCCTTCTCTTAGGAGGTACTGGGAATCAAAGCAGGGACCACAAGGTGAGGCAGGCATTAAATCCATGGACCTACACCATCTCTATAGGTTAGGTAGGCTTCTGAAAGCTTATCTGTCTCTCCATGTCCTCTATCCCCTCAGGCATGTTGAACTTCTAACAGTTTTCCAGGTGTCTTCTCTTGTCTTCCTTCTCTTCTGGGCTGTTGAGTGCCTGTCAGCCTGCTCCCTCACTAACATAGTTTCTATCTTTCCCAGTGTGGGTTGGTGTGACAGCCTGCCATATCTTGCCTCACCTTTCCCTGGGGCCACTTCAGCTCTGGCTGGGGTCATTTTTTCCCCTTCTGTTCCACTCACCTTATCTCCCCTCCCACTTACATTTGTGTCTTTCTGATTTTGCTTGGTGCTGTTCCCTCACCTATTTGTCCTTCAGCTTTCCCATGGGTAGTTCTCTTCCAACCTCCACTTGCTGGGCTGGCTACTGCTGAGAATCAAGGCAGTATTACCTGGCCAAAATTCACTGAAGAAAAACAACTGTCCACCCTCCACCAGACCCTTCTTCCTCCCATGCAGGGGGACCTTTCTTCACCTCTCAGTTGGTTGCAGTGAGCCAGGAGTTTTACCAAGACTATTCTCCTTGAGAGTGGGGGATGTGTGCCCTTCCCCGCCACAGGAGCAAGTAATTCATCATTCTTATTTGGCCTCTTTTTCTCTCTGTCCTTCTCCCTCCTGATAGTGTGTAGCACTCTCCTGGTTTGCAGATTCCCAAAGGCTCCAATTGGTTTTTGAATGCCTCATTGTCATTTTTCATTTCAGCTATTGTGGACTTCAATACCATTAGTTCTTTTGGTTCCTTTTGAAAACTTCCATCTCTTTACTAAGATTCTCACATTGCTCATTAATTGTTTTTCTGGTATCTTTTAGTTCTCTCTTCATTTTTCTTCCTCTCCTTGAGTATTTTTAAGGTCATTTTTTAAAGGTTTCATTTGGTACGTCCACATTCTTGTCTTCTTTATTGCCCTTTTCTGGATTTTTACCCTTTTCCTGGGAATGGGCCATATTTCTGGTGGTTTAGTTTCTTTTGTACTTTTTTCCTTGTATATTTTTTAAAATATTTTTTATTTTCCTAAAGATAATAAGATTTCACAAATGTTGTATAAAAAATATGGAAGATTCCTATATTCCCTGCTCCCTACTCCTTCCACATTTTCCCACATCAACAATATCCTTCATTAGTGTGGTACATTTGCTACAATTAATGGACACATCCTGAAGCATTGCCACTAAGCATGGATTACAGTTTACATTGAAGTTTAAACTCTCTCCCACACAATTTTGGAAGTTATGGTAAGATATGTAATGACCTCTATCTGTCATTGCAATGTCATTCAGGACAATTCCCAAGTCCTGAAAATGTCCCTATACTACACCTTTTTCCCTCTCCCTCCCCTCAGAACCTCCAGTGACCACTGCCTCCACATCAATGGTATAAGTTCTTCCATTGCTAGAATCACAATAAGTCTGTACTAGAATACCAATAAGTCTAATTTAGTCCATACTTCATTACTCAGTCCTGAGGATTCTGGGATGGTGATACCCATTCCACCTCTAACTGAAAGGAGGCTTAGATCCCATAAGATAGATGGATAGGACTATCTTGCTTGCAGTTGCAGACTCTCTCTGTTCCTTGGGGTGGTCATTGTCTATTATTATCTCTTTTTTAGTTGTCATGGGTGAATCCAAAGAACTGGTGAGTAAGGGTTACAACTCTGTTGGGATTCAGGACCAAGCTGACACATGGACCCCCCAAAGATTTAAGTTTCTTGGACATACACCTATCAACTCTAATACTAACTATAGGTACAAACAGAAGGAGCAGAAGAGCCATGTGTAGGGAAAACACAACTGAGTCCAACTCTGTCACACTGAGGAGCATAAATTCCGAAGTAGGGCCCATTGGAAAGGCACCAAACTCTTGAGCAGCCTGCCCTGCCTATAGTGTCTGGATGTCTCCAGAGCCCTCAGGAGCCCAGCTTTATGAGGTGGTATTTACTTTGGCAGTCAATAAGATCCTGCTGAGATGTGCACTAGCAAAACTTCTGGAATGACCTCCCAACTCACTTTGAAGTCTCTTAGCCATATAAACTCATTTGTCTTTATCTTTTCCCCCTTTTCTCTTAATAAATTAAAAAAAAAAATTTAGATTACATAAATGTTACACACAAAAATATAGGGATTCCCATATGCCCCACCTCCCACACCTCCCAAAGCCTCCCACATAAACACCCTTCATTAGTGTTTTCCCCCATTTGGTCAAGGTCTATTTCCAGTTGCATTGCTAGTTGGTGCTTGTTAGTAATCCCTTGGTGTCAGGGAGGCTCATCTCCAGGAGTCATGCCCCATGCCACGGAAAAGTAATGCATTTATATGCTGAGTGTGGCTCTCAGGAGGAGGCAAAGTTAGGCACCTTATAATACTAGGCTAAGATTCATTTTCAAAAGTAAAGATTTGTAAGTACATTCATCAATATAAAGGGCCCATCAATGGACCATTCTTCTTCACTAGTCACTGCCCCTGTACTCAGTGAATTCTTACTGTTCCCTTAGAGAATGTGACAGAGTTCCCCCGATGGGAATTTGATATTCTTTCTGTTATTGTGTAAATCTCCACCCACTATGACAATGCCCCATGAATATTTGAATGCATTTATTTGCCTTGTATACATGCCCTAGGTGAAACTCCTCCCATGTATCCCCCACCACTGACACCCCACACCAATGATCCCCCTGTCATACTTTTAACCCTTCTGTGATCCAAAACATCTTCAAAAATGAAGCTAACAAAATAACCAAACACAATTTAAAAATGAAGCAATAATGATAGTTTAGAAAATAAGAAATAAAATACAAAAAATTTCAAGAAAATAAAAATTTGGAATAATAAAAGCTAATGAAAAATATTTTTAAAAATTTTGAAATTATGTCTTTCATAACTGTAAGATCTGTTGTCTTGTATGTACAGTGATATTTTCTTCCATTTATTCCCCCAGTCACTTGGTTTTTTCACTTTGTCTTCAAAGAAGTTTTAGATTACAGAAAATTCATGTACAAATTATAGGTGATTCTCACATACCCAACATCTTACCCCTTTTCCTCTTTCCCCTATTAATAATATTTTACATGTGGATGGTACATTGTTACAATCAATGAACAAATATTGAAACATTGTTACTAACCATGGTCAATGATTGACATTATGGTTTACATTTTGTTAAGGTTAAGAAATGGGAAGTTAATGCTTAAATTGTACAGACTTACTATTTAGGTTGATTGTAAATTTTAGATAATGGATGGTAGAGATGGTAGCACACCATTTTAAATGTAATTGACATTTTTTATTATTGACATGAATATGGTTATGGGAGAAATTGCTGCTTGTATATTAGTTATTAGAATAAAAGAAATAAAATAAAACTTAAGACTGTACAACACAGTGAAATCTATTTTAAATAACGGCTATATTAATGAATATAATTATAAAAACATTCTTTCATGAATTGTAACAAATGTATCACACCAAAGCAAAATGTTAATAGTAAGGAGGTATATAGGACCTTATTTTATGCATGATTTTTCTGTAAACCTGTAACTTCTCTTTAAAATTTCAAAGAAAGACCATATCATTTGCAAATACACAAATTACTTCATCATTTCCAATATATGTGGCTTTTATTCCTTTTCATACCTAATTTCCCTGGCTAGAAACTTCTGTGTAATTAAGAATAGATGTGGTAAGAATGGATATCCTTGTCTTCTTCCTGATCTTTGGGGGAAAGCATCCAGTCATTCTACATTAAATATTATATTAAACCAGTCATGCATTTGTGGGATACTTGCTCATGGTACATAGTTCTATTGATATTTTTCTGGATTTATTTTGCTGTTATTTTATTGAGAATATATTCATTCACATTCATGAGAAATATTGGTCTGCAATTTTCTTTACTTGTACTATTTTGTCTAGTTTTGTCATCAGGGTAATGCCAGTATCATGAAATTACTTGAGTGATATTTCTCCTCTTGAATATTTTGGAAGAATTAAAAGAATCTGATATGAAGTCATCTTTATTATTAATTTTTAGATAGTCTCTCCTAGGGAATACATATTGGTCTGTGTTATTTTTTGAGAATAAATGACTGATTAATAAATAAACCTTTTCAATTTTTATATATTCATTCAGACTTTTAATTTCTTTGTCATTTCCAGTAATTTGAGTCTTTCTACAAATTAACCATTTCATTTATGTTTTCCAATTTGTTGATGAAAACTTGTTCATAGTGGTCCTATCTAACCTTTTTAATTCCAGAAAGACAATATTGATGGTTCTTATTTAATTTCTGATATTATTAATCTGTCTTATCTTTTTTTCCCCTTGATCAATGTAGATAAAGGTTTGTCAATTTTCTTGATCTTTTCTAATAACCAGATTTTGGGTTTTATTTATTTCATAACTTTCTTTTCTATTCTCGGTTATATTAATTTATGCTCTAATATTTTTCATTTCCTTCCTTCTCTTTGCATTAGTTAAGTTTTCTTTACTTGTTACAGTGTCTAAAGGCAGAAGGACAAGTTATTGTTTTGAGAGATTTATTCTTTTTAATATAGCTATTTATAGCTATAAATTTACCTCTAATCCCTGTCTTAGGTGCTTCCCATACATTTTGGCTTGCTCAGTACTCAGATCTCATCTCACAGTATTTTCTGTATTCACTTTTGATTTCCTATTTGACCCATTGGTTTTTTAAGAATGTGTTCTGTTATTTTCATATATTTTTAATTTTCAAATTTTAAAAATTGATTACTGTTCCCATTTTATTGTAGTCATAGGACACACTTTCTATCCTATTAAAAACGTGGATTTTTTTTTTATTCCCTAATATATGGACTATTATTTACAATGTTTCAGGTGCAAATTAGAAAAATGTATATAGTAATTTTTCTGTAGAGTTTCTCTAGATGTCTATTAGGTCTATTTGTTTAAAGTATTGGTCAATTCTTCTATTTCTTTGCTGATCTGCTTTTGAGGGTTTTTTTATCCATTATTGAAATATAGGTATTGGTTTCTTCACTTACTATTTTTGAATTGCCTATTTCTCCCTTCAGTTTTAAAGTTTTGCTTCCTGTATTTTGATGCTTTTCTGTTAGATGCTTATATGATTATAATTATTATATCTTCCTGAAGAATTGATATGTTCTCATGATTTTAAAATATCTGTCTTTTTCAAAAGTAACATTTTTAAATTTTAAATTACATTTTGTTTGATGTTAGTGTAGCCACTGCCGCTTTCCTTGCATTATTTTTTACAAGATATATATTTTTCCATCCATTTGCTTCCAATCTATTGTATTTTTGAATCTAAATTATATCTTATGAAGACACTGTATATTTGGATCTTTATAAATCTAGTCTGATAATCTCTGCCTTTTTTGGGGGGTTGCTTATTCTATTCATATTTAATCATATTTTGATAGTTTGATGTACAACTTCCATTTTAATACTTGTATACTATGTCTATGTTTGTTTGTTTTTGGAAATTTATCATTGTCATTTCTTCAGGATCTGCATAAATAGAAAAAGAGACTGGTATTCACATGGCTGAAGCAGGAGCCTAGAATACTTCACTTTTTAAGCCATTGAAAATTTGATATTGTTATTACTCTAATTTTAATAATTTCTATCACTTAAAAAAAACTGACTATTGGTTATTTTATTTCACAAAATACACAGTATTTGTAAACAATGGGGCTTCATTTCTTTCTTCCAATTAATCTTTAATGTACTTTTTCTCTTTCATTCCACTAGTTATAACCTTGAATATATTTTAGTGCTGATAAAGATAAATCTTTTCCCCCTTTTATTTATCTATTTATTTATTTAGTATTTATTTATTTATTTATCTATTTATTTATTTTTAAAAAGATGCTTATATTACATAAATGTTACACAAAAATTACAGGGATTTCCATGTTCCCCACCACCCACACCTCCCATAACATCCCACACAAACATCCTTCATCAGTGTGGCACATCACCTGCAATGGATATATTCAGCCTCAGGCTTTGCCACTAAGCATGGACTATAGTTCACATTATAGACCACACTCTCTCCCACACAGTTCTGCATGCTGTATCCTGATGTAAAATGGCCTATATCTATCATCGCAATGCCACCCAGGACAACTCCCAAGTCCCAAAAAAGACTCCGCATTACAATTGCTTTTCCCTTCCCTGCCCCAAATGCATCCAGTGGCCACTGGCTCCACCTCACTGTTGCAATTTCTTCCATTGCTTGAATCACAATATGTCTACAACAGAATACCAGTAAGTTCACTCTAGTCCATAGCTCTTCCCCCAATCCTGAGAAGTCTGGGATGGTGATGACGACCCCACCGCCAAGTGACAGGGGGATTATATCCCATGGATAAGGTGGATGGAATTATCCTGCCTGCAGATGCAGACTATATCCATTCCCTGAGATGGCTGTTGTCCATCATCATCTCCTCACCAGGTGACTTGGGTGAGTCCATTGAGCTGTAGAGTAGGAGCTGCAACTCCACTGAGATTCCAGGCACAGCTGGCACATGGGCAGGCCAAAGGCTGCAGTCTCTGCAAGTACACCTATAAACTCCAGCATCACATATAGGTTTGAATAGAAGGGACTGATGGACCATGTGCAGGGAGGACTCATTTGAGTCCAACTCTGTCACTCTCAGGGGCACAGACTCCAAAGTATAGTCCACTGATAAGGCATCAATCTCTGAAGCTAGTCCCCCTTATATAGGACTTGGGTGTCTCCAGAGCCCTTAGAAACCACCCTGTGTGGGATGATATCCACTTTGGTGTTCCATGAGATCCCACTGAGGTGCGCACAAGCATCACCTCTGGGATGACCTCCAAATTCTCCCTGAAACCTCCCAGCCACACAAACTCATTTGTCTTTACCCTTTACCCCCTTTATTCAAGGTCTCCTTCCAGTCACATTGCAAGTTGGCACTTGGTATTAATCCCTTAATGCCAGGGAGGCTCATCTCCTGGAGTCATGTCCCACAGTGGGGGAAGGCAATGCATTCACTTGCTGAGGTTGGCCTAGACAGAGGGCACACCCGAACAACAGGGAGGCCCCCAGGTGGCAACCCCCAGGCACCCCATAACAGTAGGCTGAGTTTCAATTACGAGAGCAAAGACTCATAAGGCTAGTATCAATAACAAGAAACCATCAGTGGACCATCTTCCTTTGCCAAACACTGCCGCTGCCCTTGGGGGAATGTTGCTGTTCCTTGGAGGATGTGACAAAGCTCTCCAGGCTGGGAATTCAATATTCTCTCATTTATTGAGTGATTCTCCACCCACTGTGACCACGCCCCACCCCTTGATCATTTGAACAATTTTATATATCTTTCATGTATATTCAGGTGAACTTCCTCCCATGAAACCCCATCCCAGACACCACCCACCAATGATCCTCTGCTGCCCCCATTGTAACCCTTCTGTGATCTAAACCTTCCCCGAAGATGAAGTCCATACAATAGCCAAATGAAATTAATAGGAAAATGAAATAATAATGATAAGCTTAAATGTAAGAGATAAAATACATGGAAGCTCGGAGAAAAAACACTAAAAATAAATTAAAATGAAAGGATTGGGACATTCAAAAAACGGGAAAAAACAAAAAAAATTTTAATTATTATCTTTTTGCCTTTTATCACTGCATTGGCGGGTGTCCAGTCTGTACCATGGCATCTTCCCCTTCTCACTCCCAAATTTTCATTTAATTTTCAAAGAAGTTTTAGGTCACAGCAAAGTCATACACAGAATACTAGAGACTCTTATACTAGAATACTAGAGCCACTACCGCTTCCCTTGCTTTGTTTTTTGCATGATATATTTTTCCATCCTTTTACTTCCAATCTATTGTATATTTAAATCTAATTTATATCTTATGAAGACACTGTATATTTGGATCTTTATAAATCTAGTCTGATAATCTCTGCCTTTTGGGAGGATTGCTTATTCTATTTACATTTAATCATATTTTGAAAGTTTGATGTACAACTTCCATTTTAATACTTGTATTCTGTGTCTATCATTTTTGTTCCAATATCTTCCTTTCTTCTTTCTTTTGTATCAAATGAATATTTTAAATGATTAATTCATATCTCTTTGTCTTTTAAGTTTTTGTTTAGTGGTTCCCCTAAGGCTTAATATGTATATCTTAATTTAAAAGAGTAAGCTTTAGAATTATACTTGGTTAATTCTTGTGATATACAGAAACCTTACATCCATATAAATCCATTCCCTTCTCCTTTTTGTATTTTTACTTACATATAATATGCAGTAATGATATAAACCCAACAAAACATCATTTCAGGTATTATTTTACCAATTATACTTTATTCTTTTGCTTATAGATCTTTGATTCCATGCATATCTTTTTTGCTTTTATTGACAAATATATTAAATTTAGCTCTTTGTGGTTTTGATTTGAATTTCCCCAATAGCTTTAGTGATGTTGAGCATCTTTTGATGAGTTTTTTAACCATTTATATGTTCTCTTTGGGAAAAAAATATCTGTTCAAGTATTTTGCCCATTTTTCCATTTGGTTGTTTTTATTTTTATTATTGAGTTTTAGGATTAATTTTTATATTCTATATATTAAACCTTCATTTGATATATGGTTTCCAAATATTTCCTCCCATTGGGTAGTTTGTTTTTTTGCTTATGTGACAGAGTCTTTTGATACACAGACTTTTTTTGAGGAGGCCCCATTTATCTATTTATTTCATTGCTTTTGCTTTAAGTTAAAAGTCTAAGAAACCATTGCCTATTACAATATCTTGAAAATGCTTCCCTACACTTTCTTCTATGAGTTTTATAGTCTTGATTCTGTTATTTAGTTCCTTGATCCAAACTCAGTTAATTTTTGTATTTGATATGAGACAGGGGTACTCTTTAATTGTTTTGCATAGGATATCTAGTACTCTAAACTCCATTTGTGGAAGATATTATTCTTTCCCAGTTGACTGGACTTGGCAGCCGTTTAAAAAATCTATTTGATTTAGTTGTGATGGTCTATTTCTGAACTTTCAATTTGATTCTATTGGTCAATATATCTATCCTTATGCGAGTACCATGCTGGGGTGTTTTGGATTTTTATTTTTTTGTGTGTGTGTGTTTGTTTTTGTTTGTTTGTTTGTTTTTTGTTTTACCACTGTAGCTTTGTAATATGCTTTAAAGACAGGAAGTGAGACTTCCAACTTTGCTTTTCTTTTTCAATAAGTTTTGGGCTATTTGGAGGCTCTTTCCCTTCCAAATAAATTTGATAATTGGCATATATGAAAAGTAGGCTGTTGAAATTTTGATTGGCATTGCATTGGATCTGTAAGTGTATTTGGGTAGAATTGACATCTTAATGATACTTAGAATTCCAATTCATTAACATGGAATGTCCTTCCATTTATTTAGGTATTCTTTGATTTCTATATTTTTAAATCTATTGATATTTACTTAGGAAATAGAATTACTAAATATAAACATAAGAACTTTTAACAAAAAAAGGCATTTCAATATAACTTTCCAAAATAGTGGTATTCTTACAATTTCAGAAGTATTGTAGTATTTTATGACACATTCTTACTAGCTTTTGATATTATTAACCACCAGTTTGACTCATTTGATAAATGAAAACTAATATTTTTATATTTTAATTTTATATATATATTTCAATTTATTTATCTTCTTGTGTGAATTTTTTGTTCATTTTTTTTGACCATTTACCTACTGGGGTTAGTTTTTTTTATAGACATGAATATGGATGTTAACACTGTGTCATTGAAACCTCCCAGAACCCAATACTTTCTCTCTAATTCCTCCTTTTGATCTCTTTTTCCAGAACCACTCAAAACCCATTAGTAGCAGCTTCTTCTCCTTTTTACCTTGTTTTGCAGGCCAATGTAACATAAAATTTTGCAAAAACCAAGACTAGTGTCCTTAGTTGAACTCTTAGACTCCAGGAACTGAAATCATCTCCCTAGGAATCATAATTGATTGAATCAAGAGAGGTGCCAAATGCAAATTCAATATGAGAGGGTCTTCAAAAAGGAAAATCCACCCAAACACCTTCCTTACAATATATGGGTAAATCTATGCCTAATTGATTAAATAAAGAACATGCCTAAATCCCATCCACATAAAATTACCCTTAATCCTCAAGCGGAGGAGACAGATTTGTATCATGATTACTGTCTTCTTGCTGGTTGACCTTGCAACAAATTTCTTCCTAGTCTTAAAATACCAATGTCATAAAATTGGCTCCTGTGCATGTCATGCAATTGAGTCTTTGTTGGATAACACCATTTGATAAAAATATTTTTCCCTCTTAATTTTAGTTTTGTGATATACATATTTGTAATTTAAAAGTTTTTACATAGTTGAATATTTTATTTTTAATCTTTTCCATTCCATGTAGGTTACAACCAGATAGGAGTGTTTTACTTTTCTAAGTTTCTTCTTTTTTTTCTAAATAAAATTTTAGCTTTGGGACTTCTTTCATATGTGCTGCAAGGAATATATTTGTTTAAAATGCTTTGTAGCAAGCCATCATTTCATATTAAATGTCTAGCATTTGAGTTTTTGATATATCATTATAAATAAGGGAGAAATACAACAGGATTTATTTAGTACAAATTAAGAGGCCAAAAAACAAATGGCATGACATTTGAGGAGAGCGTCTCTTTGTTTTCACACTGTGTAGGATTGCCCTGATTCCTTACAACAAACAAACTTAAAATAAAGGGAAAAACTTGTGCCCCAAGTGCAGCAAAAAGTGTAGAACTAAAGACAATGCTGAGGTTTCATTGTATCCTTGGTTTAGATGATCTGATTTATCTTCTTTTTCCATTAAATCCATCTTAAACATTTATACTGTTCAAATTTTGTATTAAAGGATGCTTAATGCACATAGTGTAAATGAAGAATATTTATTTCTTAATGTAACATTTAAACCCATATATTATTGCCTCAATTCCTGTAGACACAAGTAAAATATGAAAGTGCTCTTTCTGATTAGAAATGTGAGTGTATTTAGCAATAGTTCTAAACTGGTAAGGATACAATCCAGAAACTCTAACTAAATGTTTTGCATAAATTAGTTACTATTTTATAAACACAAGAAAAACTTCTTTGACTACATTAAACATTTATTATACACCTATTTTATACCAAACACTATGCTCAATGCTGGGGATTAAAAGATTAATAATAAACCCTTTTGACTACTTCTAGACAGGCACATGCATAGAAAATATTTGCAATGTAAATTGATAAGTCCTTAGCTTTAGACAATTTATGTGATTTTGTCAGAATTTTACATGATGCCCACAGTTTACTCCAGGTAAGCCTGTTATCCACCCTTTTACACTGCCCACTGTCAGACATCAAAGGACTCCAGAACATCACAGACTGCCTTCTGACAACCTCACCTGTCCAGTCCCTCCATCTGCTTCACCACCAGGCCCTTGATAATTAAGAACCTTTACTTTTGAAATTGAAACTTAGCCTAGTATTATATGTTGCCTAAGAATTACCTCCTGAGAGCACCCTTGTCACTCAAATGTGGCCTCTCTCTAATCCAAACTCAGCATATAAATGCATTACCTTCCCCATAGCATGGGACATGGCTCCCAGTGATGAGCTTCCCTGGCACTGGGGGATTACTACTAAACACCAACTAGCAATGCAACTTGAAAAAACCTTGGCAAAAAGAGGGAAAAGGCAAAGACAAATGAGTTTATATGGCTAAGAGACTTCAATGTGAGTCAGGAAGTCATTCCAGTGGTTATGCTTATGCAGGTCCTAGCAGGATCTCATTGACTGCCAAAGTAAATACTACCTCAAATAGTGGAGCTCCTAAGGGATCTGGAGACATACAGACAATCTAGGCAGGGCTGACAGCTCAGGAGTTTGGTGCCTTGCCAGTGGGCACTACTTTGTAATTTATACTCTCCGATGTGATAGAGTTGGACTCAGAAGAGGTTTCCCTATACATGGATTTTCTGTCCCTTCTATTTGAACCTATAGTTAGTACTACAGTTGATTCCTTTATGTCCAAGAGACTTTAATCTTTGGGCTTTCCATGTGCCTGTCTGTCTCTGAATCTGAACAGAGGTACAAAACCTACACTTCAGTTCATTGGACTCACCCAGTACAACTAACAAGACAATGATATTCAGCAATTACAATCCCAAGGAAGACAGTCTCTAACTGCAGGCAAGATAGTCCCATCCATCGGCCCCATGGGATGTAAACCCCTCTCAATTAGAAGTGGATTGGCATCACCATCCCAGAATCCTTGGATTGGTGCATGAACAATGGACTAGAGTAGACTTACTGTTATTTTGTTATAGATTTGAGATCCTAACAATGGAAGAACATTTATGATTCATGTGGAGGCAGTGGTCACCAGAAATTCTAAGGGGAGAGAGAGGGAAAAATAGGTGTAATATGGGGGCATTTTTGGGATATTGGAATTGAATGACATTACAATGACAGATACAGGCCATTTTATATCATGTCATAACTTACAAAATTGTGCAGGAGAGATTAAACTATAATGTAAACTATAATCCACACTTAGTGACAATGCTCCAATATGTGTTAAATTGTAACAAATGTACCACACTAATGAAGGAGGTTGTTAATGTGGAAAATTGTGGATGGGGTAGGGAGTAGGGAATATGGGAATCCCCTATATTTTTATGTAACATTTATATAATCTTTAAAGTATCTTTAAAATATTTCTCAAGTATATTTAAAAAAAGAACTCTATTTTAAGAAGGAAATTATACTTATATTTTCCACCTTTCCCTAAGAGGCCATTAGGATTAATCTATCATGTCTCACACTCTTATTTTGTCAACTTCCACTGGAAATCCTTGCCTCTCAAATCATCATGGAACTCTTTACACATACATTTCTGTTGATTCATTTATCTGACTCAGTCTCTCATTCCTTCCAAAACTGCAATTCACTCCAAAGGAAGGAACTTGGGGTTTGAACAGCAAAATCTATTTTACCTTCAATATCTTCTCTGAACAACCTTCTAGCCCTAAGAACTGGAGATCTCCCCTGTATCCTGAAGAAATGCAGCTATTTCAAGTGGGGGCTGTTTTTGTTACTATACTGCACATTTCCAGGACCTAAAATTAGGAATAGGTATCGTCCTTGTTTCTAATTGTTGCTTCCCTTTCAGAAACTCCAGTGTCTTGATGACTACAGGAGATTATTCTCATCTCCCATCCTCCTAGTCATTCACCATCACAGATGGAATCTTAGTAAGTGACCAACTGAATTTCCTGTCATTGTTTTTGGTGACTTCATCATCTATATAGTGCACAGCTTCTCAAATTTGGCTATGCAGTTGAGTCACCTGGGAATATTTTTAAAATTACTTGTGATCAGCTCCTGTTCAGCATCCAGAAATTTAATTAGTCAAGGTTGGATTCAGACATTCAGTATTTAAAAAACACAGAACTCCACAGTTGCTCTGACTGTGCAGGAAGCTTTCAGAATGCCTGACTTAGAATGTCCACTGCACAGCAAATCTTCTCAGTTCCTTGACTTCCTTACTTCAACATCTCTTCCCTCACTTTTTCCAGAGTTATAACTTAGATATTGTCACCACTAATAACCTCTAAATTCTTGCCTTTCATCATCCCACTTTCTTATATCCATATCTCTACCTGCTTCCTCACTCAAATATGCCATCATTCCAATTATCCATGGACCCACCCATAACATTTTCCTTATCCATTTTACCCTCGTTTCCTTAGTTATCTCCTTACCCAGCTTAGATTACATGTTTTGTTACCATAATTCCCTTGTCTATACCCTCAACTCTTTTGCATCTCTATCCTTCCATTGAACTTGCCTGCCAAACCCAAAACCCTGTTTATATTTATCTCTGCCTAATCCATATCTAAATTCAAATAGCTAAATGGATGGGGGAAATGCAAATTCATGTTGAATGAATTTCTACAAATCTCAAGGAAGTCATCAGTACTGTGAAAAAATTCTGCTACAGTTATCAAGCCAGTCTTTTGCTCATTTTTCCAGAAATATCTATATTTTTTCTCTTCTCAAACACACCTTCCGAGTCCTCACACTCAGCTGATGACTGTGATTTTTATTTCACTAAGAAAACAGAAGCAAGTAAAAGGGAATTGTCTCCTTTTCCCTTTAGCAAATCAACCAAATTCCCTACTTTTTACCCTCATGCTCTGTGTTCCCTTAGGTATTAAAAGATGTGTTGCTCTGGCTCCTTTCTAAGCATAAACCATGCACTCTGGACCCCTTCTGTTTCACCTATGAAAGATCTCTCTCCTGCAATTAAGAACAGAATTATGAATTCTACTTTACTGTAATTTCTACAATTAGTAATTTGCCTTTCTGTCTTGTAAATTATTTTCCCTTTTATCACACCATTCCACTAACATACCATTATATCTTTCCTTTCAATAAAGCAATAATGAAAATTTCTTAGACTTTCTATATCACTCTAGATCAGACACATTTCTGAGTACGTCTTTAGAACAAGATTTCTTGAGTTTTCTGTACTTAAAATCCCACTTTCTCACTTCTCATCTCATTACCTCACTACATTAGGGATTTTGTTCCCAACATTGCCTGAAACTGCATTTATCAAAATCACCAGCAATCTCCATATTGCTAAAAGCAGGGGTTACTTCTCAATCTTCATTTCATACAAACCCCCATTTATATTTGGCACAATCATCTTACTTCCTGAAGCATTTCCATATTAGCCCTCTTAGATAACCACTCCCCTGGGTTTCTCCCATTCTTGCAACGTACCTTTCACAGAATGCCCCTACTTTTCAGAGCACTCCCTCTGTCTTTACCCCCTTGGTGATCTCAACCACTCATGTGGCTTTAAATACCATCTTCCTGTTGATAATACACTCCATTCTCTCCCCTAAACACTAACTTTCTATTGAGTATTTCCTCTTCGTTATTAGAGAAATGAAGGGTTTACAAAACAATGATGCATAAAATTAAGGATTCCCATGTACCAACCCAAACCCAATCATTTGCAGTGCTGTGGAGCATTTTTTTGTTGTTCTGGTGATGACGTTAGTTTTTAAAATAATTGTACTATTTTAACAGTATTACATTTGATACAATTGATGAAAGATTATTAAAATGTTCTATCTATCATCAATTACTTATATTAGGTGTACTTTCCCATATATCACTCCTTATATTAGTATAACACATTTGTTATAAGTCAAGAAAGAGCATTCTTAAACTAGAACTATTAATTATACACCATTGTCTCCAATACAGTTCACTGTGTTTTATAGTCTAATCTTTTAAATTTTAATTTTTAATCTAGTAATATATACACCTTAAAAGTTTCCCTCCTTGAACCACATTCACCTATGTTGCTCGGTGATATGGATTATACTCACAATAATGTGCTACCGTCACCACCTTCCATTTCCAAACATTTACTATCATGCTAAATAGAAATTCTGTCCAAATGAAGCATCAAATGCTCATTCTCAAACCCATAGTAACCTATATTCTAGATTACAAGTATATGCATTTGCTTATTATAATTAGTTCATAACAGTGAAATCATACAATATTAGTCCTTTTGTATCTGGCTTATTTCACTCAGCAGAATGTCAAGTTTCATCCATGTTGACACATGCATCAGAACTTGATTTCTCTTTACAGCTGAATAATATTTCCTTATATGTACATATCACAATTTGTCTATCCATTCATTTGTTGATGGATATGGGTTGCTTCTATCTTTTGCCAATTGTGAATAATGCTGTTATGAACATTGTTGTCCAAATGTCTGTTCAGTCCCTGTTTTCATCTTTTATGGTATTTATCTATTAGTGAGATTGCTGGATCATATTGTAATTCTACAGTTAGGCTCCTGAGATACTTCCAAACTGTTTTCCACAGCATCTGCACCACTGCTAATTCCCACCAATAAAGAATGAGTTTTCCTATTTCTCCACTTCCTAATAATTGTAATTTTCTGTTTTTTTAAATAGTAGACATTTTAGTGAGTATAAAATGAGATCTCATTGTGGTTTTCACTGACATTTCCCTTTTATCTAATGATATTGAGCATCTTTTAATGTGATTTTGGCCATTTGTATATCATCTTTGGAGAAATGTCTATTCAAATAGCTTGCCCATTTTAATGAGCTCATTTGTTGTTTTTGTGGTTGTTGATTTTTAGGATATCTATTTAAATTCTGAATTTTAAGACCTTATCACATACATGATATCCAAATATTTCTTCTCATTGAGTAAGTTGTCTTATCACTTTCATGATAAAGTCCTTTGATTCCAAAAGTTTTTAATTAATAGATGAGGTCCCATCCGTTAATTCTTTTAATTTCTTATTTGTGTTTTGGGTAGAGATTCTAAGATACCGTTCCCTATTACAAAATCCTTAAGATGCTTCCCTATATTTTCCTCTATGTGTTTTACAGTTCTGGTTTTTATATTAGAACTGTGATCTATTTTGTGTTAATTTTTTTATATAATGTTATATAAGGGTCTCCCTTCAAACTTTTATATATTGATAGGAGTTCCCCAATTCCAGTTTTGAAGAGAAACTATTTCCCAATTGGGTGGACTTGGAAGCCTTGCCAAAAATCAATTGACGATAGATAAGAGTGTGTATTTGTGGACTCTCAGTTTGATTACATTGCTCTAAGTATCTATATTTTTGCCAATACTATGCTGTTGTGACTACTGCTTTGTAAAAGTTTTAATGTAAGGATGCATGGTTACTCCATCTTCTTTCTCCCTTTGAAAGAAGATTTTGACTGTTTGAGGCAAATATCCTTCCAACTAAATTTGATAGCTGGCTTTTCCATTTCTGCAAAGAAGGTTGTTGATATTTAAGTTGGGATTGCACTCAATCTGTAAATACTTTTGGTTGAATTGACATCTTAATAAGATTTAATCTCCTAGTCTATGGGCCTGGACTACCCTTGCATTTATTTAGGTGTACTTTGATCTGTCTTAGAAAGGTTATGTACTTCTCTGTGGAGGTTATATCATCAACATGGTGATGTTAGATATTCCTAGGATCAGTGTCCCTCATAAACAGATAAGGAAAGGACAAATCCCACATATTTGGAACTCAAGAGGATAGAGCCTGAAGAAAAATGACATGATCTTATATTTTAAAACTTCTAGGAACTCTGAAAGAAACTCTTAAAACAGTTAAAGAAGTTAGCTATTTGTTGCAGAAAAGAAGATCATTGTACATAAACAATTGGTCTAGTGTATAATGCAAAATCAAGAAAAATTCGAATTCCAATAGCATCAAAAATATTAAAATATTTAGTAGTAAATTTAATAAAGGACATGTAAATTTAATAAAGGACTAAAAACTGAAAGACAGTGTTGCAACCAGATAAAGAATATATAAACAAATGGAAAAATCTCATGTTCAAAAGACTGAACAATTTTAAAATGGCAATACTCCCCCAAATATTATTTGATATATTTGTAGAAATTGACAGGATAGCTCTACAAATTATATGGAATTCCAAAGGACCCAGAAAAGCCAAAACAATATTGAAAAGAAGGAAAAGTAGAAGAACTCACACTTCCTGATAATATAATGCAATTATAAACAAACCAATGTTGTATTTTCACAAGTATAAACATTACATACATGAATTAATGTAATAATAATAATACAGAAGTAAAGTAATTTATCTCTGAACACCTGATTTTTGACAAGGTCAGGAAGATCATTCAATGTAATAAATAATAATCTTTGAAAAAAATGGTGCTTGCATGATGGAATATCCACTTGGAAAACCAAAATGAATGTGTGTCCTTATTTCCTACAGCATTCAAAAATAGACTGAAAATGCATCAACTATCTAAATGAATGGCTAAAGTGATAAAAATTATTGTAGTAAAATATATTGTTAAATCTTCATTATGTTAGAATTGGCATAGGGTTTTTCAATTTTACCCCAATAGCACCAACAGCAAACAAAATATAGATAGGATGAGCTTTATAAAAATTAATAATTTTTTTAAGGGATGGCAACAAGAAAGTGTAACAATGACCCTCATGATGTGAGAAGGTATTAACAAATCATATATATCATAACAGACCTGTAACTAGTATATTTTAAAAACTCAGTTGCACAAAAGAAAACTACTCAAAGTTTAAATAAGCCTGATATCCACAGAGGTGACATCAGCAAGATATTGATGTAAAATGTGCCAGTGAACATTCTCCATAGAACCAGTGAAAATTATGAAAAAGCAACTCTCACAAAATACAGAAAGATGGTTGAAGCTAAAGAACAACTCAATGAATGCTGAAGAAGACAAAAACACCTATAAATGGTTAGACAGCCTGGGGACATATTTATTGGTCTGGTTCATGCCCTCTACTCAGATATACATCGGAGTTTGTTTGACCCATGTTGGTAGCTTGGTGCTCTGTGGGTCTCTGTGGCCTGATACATGTGCAGTAGCTTGGCAGTCCACATGCATTTCATTAAAGACTTTGGGTCTTAAATACTGCACCTAAATAAAAGACAATACACAATAAAACCCTAGATAAAGGGGGGCCCTTACTTTCAGACTTAGAACCTCCAATAAAATCATATGTTAAGACTTCAACAAATGGTGACAACACTTATACAGAAACAAGAAGGGACAATGAATTCAAAGGATTAAAATAAAACAACAGAAAGCACAAACATTGGAAAAACTAAAGACTTTAAGTCAACTCTCTGAAATATATTCAATGAGCTGAAAAAAAGCATAGGCATAGAACAAAATGCATGAAAGAATATGCATGAATGAAAGAAAGAATTGAAATTCTATAAAGGAACCAAACAGAACTTTGGGGGAAGAAAAACAAAACAACAGTGAGTAAAAATAAATTAGAGTGATTAAACAGCAGATTTAAAGAGGCAGAAGAAAGAATCAGCAATCTAGAACACAAGATTACTGAAATCAATTCAGTCTAATAAGTAGGAAGAAAAATAAGGAAAAGATTGAGCAGAGCAAAAGGGAACTTTGGACATGGTGAAACATTACAAAAGATGAATTATGGGAATTTCTATAGGGAAAAAGAAAAGGGATTTGGTAGAATGAATATTTGAAGAAATAATGGACAAATATTTCCAATATTTGATGAATGACTTGAATATATTCATCCAAGAAACTCAGTATGCTCCAAATAAAATATAACCAAATGAACACAATGACAATGTGGCTATATCATTATCTAAATGTCAAATATCTAAAGCAATAACTTCCCCCCAGTCTGGGACATGACTCCCAATGATGGGCCTCCCTGGCACTAAGAGATTGCTAACAAGTACCAACAAGCAATGCATCTGGAAAACAAAACAAAACAAAACAAAACAAAATACCTTGACCAAAAGGGGGAATATTTTAAACAATTGGAATATTAAAAAATAATGAAGAGACTTCCAGGAAATTGGTGGACTAGTAATACATGGGAATCTCTTCTCCTCCAGAAAAATAGGTACAAGACAGGCTGAAGGCAGCCCTGAAAAAGATTTTCTAGGGTTTAGGACATCAGGTGAAGGCTGGACAGCACCCAGAGGAGAGAGGGACAAAGAAGGGAAGTCATGATGACAGAACGTGAGTTGAAACCAGTAGTTGCTGCTGCCAGCACCCTCTCCCACACTAAGGACACTTTAGAATTTTCAGGCCTCTGGGCCTGCAACTACAGGTGAAGTGGGCTCCAGGGGCCTACCACCACAAGAAAAGGGAGAGAGAGATAGCCAGCCTAAGGTGGACTCAGCTTCTGATCCACAAATTTGGTCTGCTGTGTACCAGAAGCCCTTCCAGGCCAGGTGGGGCTGCACCATTGTTCACCTTGGAGCCTCCAAGGGGCTAAAGCTATAATAACCACCCAATCTCCTCCTCTACTAACAGGGAATGATTGTTGAGGACTCAGAGGGAAATGATAATATTTCCTAGCTGGGAAAACAGAGGGGGCTGCCAGAGAAGCCTGAAGAACTGTCTCAGAGAAAGTTTGAATTACAAGGCTCCTATCCTCCAAACAGGAAGCTCTATCACATTGATCTGGTCAGTGTTGCAACAAATACACTCTGACAAGGCATTGTGCTGAGAGCTGCCAAAGAGCTCCATCTCCTGGCAGGCAAAGGAAGTGCACAAAGAAAATTAAAAATAAGTAGGAGAGGCCTTTTCTGGCCTCTATAGCCTCCCTGCCCAAAGCCCTTAGAAGTGACTCTACAACCAATTACTGGGTCCAGTAGACAGTTTTGAGCAACCAGCAGGAAAATCCTAACAAT
This sequence comes from Cabassous unicinctus, assembly GCA_029593785.1. Classification (NCBI taxonomy): domain Eukaryota; kingdom Metazoa; phylum Chordata; class Mammalia; order Cingulata; family Chlamyphoridae; genus Cabassous; species Cabassous unicinctus. The sequence goes on along the minus strand of JAQZBX010000677.1, from coordinate 67,377 downwards.
CCAGATTGAAGCAAAAATCAAAGAGCAGTGGTAACCTACAGCCTCCTGCCACTAAATCCCTACATAAGAGAAAGAAATTGAGAACCTGAGCAAACTATATCCTAATCATATACCTATATTTCAGGAAAAAATTACAAGCCATTCTAAAAAAAATAAAAGAGATGGACCAAGAAAAGGAATACATCAAAGCCCCAGCAGATATGCAGAATTTGGGAGAACTAATCAGTGAAAAGCGAACAAATTTCCAAATTCAAATTAATGAGTTGATAGAGAATATACTTAAAGAGATAAATGACATCAAGAATACATTGAAGAAATGCAAAAAAGAATTTGAAATCCTGTACAGAAAGCTAACATAGCTCAGAGGAATGAAAGACACAATAGGTGAGATCAAAAACACAGTTAATGCATACAACAGCAGACTCAAAATGATAGAAGAAAGAATAAGTGATACCACAGAAAGAACAGATAAAATTGAAAAAAGAAAAGAGCAGAGAGAGGGAAGAATGGAAAAAAATTAACAGGGGCTCAGAATGTGGAATGAATACACAAAATGCAACAACATACGTGTCATAGGATTTCCAGATGGAGAAAAGAAGGGAAAGGGGGCAGAAAAAGTATTTGAGGAAATAATAGCTGAAAATTTCCCAACACTCATGAAAGAAATGAATTTACATGTCCAAGAAGCACACCATATCCCAATCAGAATAAATCCAAATAGACCTACTCCAAGATACATACTACTCAGAATATGAAATGTCAAAGCTAAAGAAAAAATTCTCAGAGCAGCAAGGGAGAATCAAACCATCATGTACAAGGGAAGTCCAGCAAATTCTAGTGCAGATTTCTCTTCAGAAACCATGGAGGCAAGAAGACAATAGTATGATACATTTAGGAAACTGAAAGAGAAAATCAGCTAGCCAAGAATTCTTTATCCAGCAAAACTGTCCTTCAAATATGAAGGTGAGTATAAAATATCCAAAAACAAACAAACTAAGGCAGTTTATAAGAAAGAATCCACCTTTGCAGGAAACATTAAAGGAAGCCTTAGAACCTGAATGAAAAAGACAGGAAAGAGAGGCTTGGAGGAGAGTGTAGAAGAAAGAATAGCAGAAAGGATTACCAAAAGGGTAAAAAGACAGACAAAAATAAGATGACTTATGAAAGCCAAAGAATAAAATGGAGGAAGTAAATAGTGCACTTACAGTAATGCCATTGAATGTGAATGAATTAAATTCCCCAATCAAAAGATAAAGGCTGATAGAATGGATTAAAAAATATGAGCCATCCATATGCTGCTTACAAGAAACTCACCTTAGACTCAGGGATACAAACCGGCTGAAAGTGAAAGGTTGGAAAAAGATACTCCATGCGAATAATAAGCAGAAAAGAGGAGGGGTAGCTATACTAATATCAGAAAAAACAGACTTTAAATGCAAAACAGTTATGAGATACAGAAGGCCATTATATATTAATGAAAGGGGAATCCACCAGGAAGATATAGCAGTCATAAATATCTATGCACTTAACCAGGGTGCCCCAAAATACATGAGACAATGTCTGGCAAAACTGAATAGAGAAATAGACATTTCTGCTATAATCATTGGAAACATGAACACTCCACTCACAACATCAGATAGAACAACCAGACAGAAGGTCAACAAGGAAACAGAGAACAAGAACAATATGATAAATAAGTTAGACCTAACAGACTTATGCAGAACACTGCATCCAATCTCAGTGGGTTATTATACATTCTTCTCAAGTGCCCACGGATCTTACTCCAGGATAGCCCACATGTTAAGTCACAATGCAGTTCTCAATAATTATAAAAAAAGATTGAAATTATATAAAGCACCTTCACAGATCTTAATGGAATGAAACTGGATATCAATAATAGGAAAAAAGCTAATTTGCAAATGTGTAGAGGCTAAACAACACACTCCTAAATAATCAGTGGGTCAAAGAAGAAATTGCAAGTGAAATCAGTAAATATATTTAGACAAATGAAAATGAGAACACAAGGTATCAAAACTTATGGGATACAGCAAAGTCAGCCTTGAAAAGGATATTTATAGCTTTAAATGATTACATTAAAAAGAAGAAAGAGCTAAACTCAAAGATTTAACTGAACAACTAGAGAAACTAGAAAAAGAAAAGCAAACAAATTCCAAAGCAAGCAGAAGAAAGGAAATAATAAAGATTAGAGCAGAAATAAATGAAAATGAGAACAAAAAGCAATAGAGAAAACCAATGAAACCAAAAGTTGGTACTTTGAGAAGATCAATAAAATTGATAAAACCTTAGCTAAACTAACAAAGAAAAAAAGTGAGAAGATGCAAATAAATGCAATCATAAATGAAAGGGACGAAATTACAAATGACCCCACAGAAATAAAAAGAGACATAAAAGGATATTATGAGAAACTATATGCCAAGAAACTAGACATTCTTGATGAAATGGACAAATTTCTAGAAAAACGCAACCAAACCACATTGATGCTACCAGAAATACAAGAACTTAACAAACCAATCACATTTAAGGAGATTGAATCCATCATCAAAAATCTCCCAGCAAAGAAAAGGCCAGGACCAGATGGCATCACAGGTGAATTCTACTAAGCATTTAGAAAAGAATTAACACCAATCTGGTTAAACTCTTCCAAAAAATTGAAGAGGAGGCAAAATTATCTAACACAATTTATGAAGCCACCATCACCCTAACACCAAAGCCAGATAAAGATAATAAAAGAAATGAAAATTACTGGCCAATTTCTCTAATAAACATAGATGCCAAAATTGTCAACAAAGTGCTTGAAAATTGAATCGAAAAGCATATCAAAAGACTTATACATCATGACCAAGTGGGATTTATTCCTGGTATGCAAGGCTGGTTCAACATAATAAAATCAATGTAATACATCACATTAACAAATTCAAGGAAAAATAACCACATGATTATCTCAATCTATGCATAAAAGGCATTTCACAATATCCAGCATCTTTTTTGATGAAAACACTTCAAAAGATAGGAATAGATGGAAAATTCCTCAATATGATAAAAGACATATATGAAAACCCCACAGCCAACATCATACACAATGGGGAAAGGTTGAAAGCCTTCCCTCTAAGATTGGGAACAAGACAAGGATGCCCACTGTCACCATTGTTATTCAAATTGTACTAAAATTTCTAGCTAGGACAATTAGACAAGGAAAAAAAAAATTAAAGGCATCCAAATAGGAAAAGAGGAAGTAAAACTCACTGTTTGCAGATGACATGATCCTGTACTTAGAAAATCCTGAAGTATCCACGACAAAGCTATTTGAGCCAATAAATGAGTTCAGCAAAGTGGCAGGATACAAGATCAACGTGCAAAAATCAGTAATGTTTTTGTACACTGGTACTGAACAATCTGTGGAGGAAATCAGGGGGAATATTCCATTTTCAATAGCAACAAAAAGACTCAAATACCTAGGAATTAATTTAATCAAAGAAGTAGAGGATCTATATGCAGAAAACTACAAAACAATGCTAAAAGAGATTTAAAATGACTAAACTAATGGAAAGACATTTCATGTTCATGGATTGGAAGAATAAATATTGTGAAGATGTCAAACTTACGCCAACTGATTTATAGATTCAATGGAATACTAATCAAAATCCCAAGAGCTTACTTGACAGAATTAGAGAAGGTAATTATCCAATTCATCTGGAAGGATAAATGCACCCAAATAGCCAAAAGCATTTTAAAAAAGAAGAGCAACATGGGAGGAATTACACTGCCTGACCTTGAAACATATTACAGAACTGCAGTGGTCAAAACAGCATAGTACAGGCATAAAGATAGACACATTGATCAGTGGGATAGAATTGAGAACACAGAAATAAACCCTCACCTATAGTCAACTGGTTTTTGACAAACCTACCAAGTCCGTGTTAATAGGACAAAAGAGTCTCTTCAACAAATGGTGTTGGGAGAACAAGATATCTATAACCAAAAGAATGAAAGAGGACCCCTATCTCAACCCCTATACAAGAATCAACACAAAATGGATCAAAGATCTCAATATAAAAGCCAGGACCATAAGACTACTAGAAGAAAATATAGGGAAACATCTTCAAGACCTTGTAGTAGGTGGTGGTTTCTTGGACCTTACACCCAAATCACATGCAACAAAAGAAAAAATAGGTAAATGGGCCTCCTCAAAATTAAACACTTTTGCACCTCACAGGACTTTGTCAAAAGGGTGAAAAGGCAGCCTGCTCAGTGGGAGAAAATATTTGTAAATCACTTATCTGATAAGGGTTTAATATCCAAGAGATGTTACAACTCAAAAATAAAAAGACAAATGACCCAATTTAAAAATGTGCAAAAAACTTGAATAGACATTTTCCCAAAGAAGAAATACAAATGGAAAAAAAAAAACACTTGAAGAAATGCTCAACATCACTAATGACTAGGGAAATGCTAATCAAAACTACAATCGATATCATTTCATGCCTATTAGAATGACCAATATTAAAAAGACAGAGAACTAGTAGTGTTGGAGCAGATGTGGAGAGATAGGAACACTCATTCACTGTTGGTGAGAATGCAGATTGGTACAGCAACTGTGGAGGACCTTTTGGCAGTCCTCAAGAAGTTGAATATAGACTTGCCACAAGACCTGGCAAAACACTACTTTGTATATACCCAGAAGAACTGCGAGCAGTGACATGAACAGACATCTGCCCAGTGATGTTCATAACACCATTATTCATGATTGCCAAAAGTGGAAACAACTCAGGAGTCCATCAACAGACAAATGGATACACAAACTGTGGTCTATTCACATGATGGAATATTAGGCAGCTGTAAGAAGACATAAAGTCATAAAGCATATGACAACAAGGATGAACCTGGAGGATATTATGTTGAGTGAAGCAAGATAGACACAAAAGCACAAATAATGTATGACTGCATTACTATGAACCGAATATATTGTGTAACATTGTTTGATTTTTAAAAAATTATATGTATCCAGTACATTTAATTGAGAAATGTATGTATTTATTCATTTTTTTAATTGTTTATATCTTCAATTATTAAATGTACAAAATAAAGTTAAAATTTTCAAAAAAAATAATGAAAAAATATTCGAAGAAAAAATACTTTTTTTTTTACATTTTGCCTTTCATCACTGTAAAACTATTGTTCTGATTATACAGTGACATTTTCTTTCATTTATTCCCCCAGTGTCTTACTTTTTTTCCCCATTTTCTCTTCAAATTAGTTTTACATCACAACAGCAGAGACAAGTACAGAATACAGGGGAGTCCCATGTACCCTACATCCTCCTCCCTTTCCCCTTTCCCCCTCAATAACATTTTATAGGTGGATGGTACATTTGATACAACTGATGCACAAATACTGAGATATAGCTACTAGCCATTGTCAAAGATTCACATTATGGTTTACATTTGGGACCATATAGTTATAAGATCTGATAAAACTCAACATGGCTTGTATCCCTCTTTGCAAGAACATGCAGAACACATTCATCATCCCCAAAATGCCCTCTGTCATATCTATTTTTTTCCTCCCACCCTCTCCCCTTCCAGCCCATGGTGAACACCAGACTTCACTGGGTAGAGAACAAGATTCATATTTACCTGCATCTTTACTGAGGGCTTGACACACTGGTCTATCATCCCCTATTAGGCACTGCTGATGCTTTCAAGTGATTCTCATCTTTCTGAAAACACAGTGGGCCTCCATAGAATAGTAGTCCAACACCTTCCTGCTCACTGTGTGGGTCTCTACCCACTGATGCAACACACTGTGCCAAGATGATCACTCACATGCTCCCTAGAAACCTGCCCCATGTGAACCCTGGCCTGACTGTCCCCCATCCAACAACTTAAACAATTAACCCATCCTTGTCATATTTCAAATGAGCATTCCCAACAGTGTAATTTCAACCACATACCCTCCAATCCCCAGTGTTTATCTGCTTCCTCTCCCAACCATCCCCCTAGTTCCATGGACTATCCAACTCAACCTCCCCACCCTGCCCCCTGTCAAAACTGCACCACCAAACTCAATATTATCACTATACCCCTGTCATGTCCCTTCACTTCACAACTACATGCTTGCACTTTGTCATAAATTTTGCCTGTATGGGTGCTGGCTCATATCTTTCTTCTTCCTTTCTATTTCTTGTAAACCTATTTTTCAGACTCTGTCTCTGTGAGTCTACTCAGTTTGCTTAAATTATATCAGTGAGTTAATGTAATATTTGTCCTTCAATACCTGGCTTGCTTCACTCAATATAAGGTCCTCAAGGTTCATCCATGTTGTCCCAAATATTAGTACTGTATTCCTTCTTACACTTGAGTAATATTCCATTGTGTGTATAAACCACATTTTGTGTATCCATTCATCAGTTGATGGGCATTTAGGTCGATTCCAACTTTTGGCAAGAGTGAATAATGCCACTGTGTACATTGGTGTGCATATATCTGTTTGTGTCCTTGCTTTCAATTCTTCTGGGTATATACCCATCAGTGGAATTGCTGGATCATATGGCAGATCTTTAGTTAGTTTTTTTGATGTACTGCCAAACTGTCCTCCACAATGGCTGCAACATTCTACATTCCCATCAACAGTAGATGAGGGTTCCCATTCCTGCACATACTCTTCAACACTGTTGTCCTCTGTTTTTTTAATAGCTGTCAATTTAAATGGTGTAAGATGATATCTCATTGTAGTTTTGATTTGCATTTCCCTAATAGCTAGTGATGTTGATCATCTTTTCGTGTGCTCTTTAACCATTTGTATTTCTTTTTTGAAGAAGTGTCTATTCAAATTACTTTCCCATTTTTTAAATGAGATGCTTTTTCTTTTTCTTTTCAAGCAGTAGGATTTCTTTATCTTTGATAGATAGTAGGCTCCTATCAGATATATGGCTATGAAATATTTTCTTATATTGGGTAGACTGCATTTTCACTTTCTTGAGAAATTCCTTTGAGGTGAAATTTTTTTAATTTTGAGGAGGTCTCATTTGTCTATTTTTTCTTTTGCTGCTCATAATTTTGGTGTGAAGTTCATGAAATCATTTCCTATTACAAGTTCCTGTACATGTTTCCCTACATTATCTTTCAAGGTCTTTATAGTCTTGGCTCTTATATTTAGATATTTGATCCATCTTGAGTTAATTTTTGTAGAAGGTGTGATATGGTATTTCTCTCTCACTCTTTTGGATATGGTTATCCAGTTCTCCAAGCACCATTTTTTGAAGAGGACATTTTCTACCAGTTGAGTGAGCTTGGTGGCCTTCTCTAATATCAGATGGCTGTATATGGAAGGATCTATATCAAAGGTCTCAATTCAGTTCCATTGGTCAGTATATCTATCCTTGTGACAATACCATTCAGTTTTTACCACTGTAGCTTTGTAGTATGTTTTAGTCAGGTAGTGTGATTCCTCTGATTTCATTTTTCTTTTTCAATATGTCATTGACTATTCAGGGCCTCTTCCACTTCCAAGTAAATTTCATAGTTTTTCCAATTCAGCAAGAAATGCTGTGTTGATTTTTATTGGGATTTCATTAAATCTGTATATCAGTTTGGGTAGAATAGACATCTTAATCATGTTCAGTCCTCCTATCCATGAACAGGGAATATCCTCCCACTTATTTATGTCTTCTTTGATATCCTTTAACAGTGTTGTGTAGTTTTCTGCATATAAGTCATTTACATCTTTAGTTAAATTTATTCCTAGGTATTTGATTACTTTAGTTGCTTTTATAAATTGTATTTTTTTCCTGATTTCCTCCTCAGATTACTCATTATTGGTGTACAAAAATTTTAATGATTTTTTCACACTGATCTTATAACCTGTGGCTGTGCTGAACTCATTTATAAGCTCTAGAAGCTTTGTTGTAGATTTCTCAGGGCTTTCTATGTATAGGATTATATCTTCTGCAAATAGTGAAGTTTTCACTGTTTCCTTTCCAATTTAGTTGCCTTTTATATCTTTTTCTTTCCTAAGTGCTCAACCCAGTACTTCTAACACAATGTTGAATAGGATTAGTGAAAGGGGTCATCCTTGTCTAGTCCCTGATATTAGAGGGAAAGTTTTAGGATTTCACTATTGTATATGATGTTTGCTGGGAGTTTTTCATAGATACCCTTTATCATGTTGAGGAAGTTTCCTTCTATCCCTATCTTTTGCAGTGTTTTTATCATGAAATGGTGCTGTATTCTGTTGAATGAATTTTCTGCATCTATAGAAAAGATTATGTAATTTTTTTCTTTCAATCTGTTTATGTGGTGTATAACATTGATTTTCTTATATTGAACCATCCTTGAATACCAGGGTGGAAGCCAACTTGGTCATGATGTATAATTCATTCCATGTGTTGGTGAATACATTTAGCAAGTATTTTGTTGAGGATTTTATCATCTAGGTTCATTTGGGAGATTGGTGCATAGTTTTCATTTCTTGTGGTGTCTTAATTTGGCTTTTGTATTAGGGTGATCTTGGCATCTTAGAATGTGTTAAGCAATGTTTCTTCTACTTCTATTTCTTGGAAGAGTTTAACAGGTTTGATGTTAGTTCTTTCCAGAATGTTTGGTACAAATCACCTGTGAAACCTGTACTCTTCTTATTTGGGAGGTTTTTGATGACTGATTCTATCTCATGACTTGTGATTGGTCTGCTGAGCTCATCAATTTCTTCTTTCATCAACTAAGCTGCTTGTGTGTTTCTAAGAATTTGTCCATTTCCTCTAAATTGTCCATCTTGTTGATGTATAATTTTTCATAGTTCTTTCTTATGATGGTCTTTATTTCTGTGCAGTGAGTGGTGATATTCTCTTGCTCATTTCTTATTTTATGCATTTGCATCTTCTCTCTTTTTCTCTTTGTGAGCCTAGGCAGTGTTTTGTAAATTTTACTGATCTTCTTGAAGAGCCAGCTTTTGGTTTTGTTTATTTTTTCTATTGATTTCTTATTTTTGGTTTCCTTTAGTTCTGCTCTATTCTTTTTTATTTCCTTCTTTCTACTTCCTTTGGGGTTAGTTTGTTGTTCTTTTTCTAAATCCTCCATGTGTGCAGTTAGGTCTTTTGTTTTAGTTCTTTCTTTTTTGATATATTTGTTTATGGCTATAAATTTCTCTCTCAGTACAGCTTTTGCTGCATCCCATAGGATTTGATATGTTGTGTTGTCATTTTCATTCATTTCAAAGTAGTTACTGATTTCTTTTTAGATTTCCTCCTTGACCCACTGTTAGTCTAAGGGTGTGTTGTTTAACTTCCATATCTTTGTGCCTAGTCTGGGTCTCTGGCCCTTCCTGATTTCCAGCTTCATTCCATTGTAGTCACAGAAATTACTTTGGATAATTTCAATCTTTCTGAATTCATTGAGAGTTGTTCTGTGGCCTAGCATGTGGTCTATCTTGGAGAATGTTCCATGTGCACTCGAGAAGAATGTATAGCCCACTGTAATTGGGTGTAGTGTTCTGTATATGTCTATTAGGTCCAGATCCTCTAATGTACTCTTCGAAGTCTTTGTTTCTTTATTGATCCTCTGATGAAATGTTCTGTCTAATGATGATAATGGTGTATTAAATTCCTCCACTATAATTGTAGAGGCATCTATTTCTCCACTTAGTTTTTCCAGTGTTTGCCTCATGTATTTTGAGGCACCCTGGTTAGCTGCATAAATGTTTATGATTGTTCTTTCTTCTTGATAGATTGCCCTTTTTATTAATATATCATGTCTGTCTGTGTCTCTTACAATAATTTTGCATTTAAAATGTATTTTGTCCAATATTTGTATACACATTCCCACTCTTTTTTGGTTATTGTTTACATGCAAGATTCTTTTCCAGCCTTTCACTTTCAGCCTCCTTGAATCCCTGGGTCTAAGGGTGGTTTCTTGTAGACAGCTTATAGATGGGTCATACTTCCTTATCCATTCTGCCAGTCTGTGTCTCTTGACTGGTGAGTTTAGTTCATTAACATTTAATTGTCATGATATTATTTATATTAGCCTTATTTTCTTTGGGTTTATGTATGTGATATATTGTTTTTATTATTCTTTTTGTCTTTTTAGTTGTTCTTACACTCTTCTCCATCTCCCTCTCTTGTTTTTTCCTTTCAACCTGCAGAACTTCCCATATTTTTTCTTGAAGTGCTTTTTTCTTATTGACATATTCTCTTAGATTCTATTTGTCTGTGAATATTTTGAGCTCTCCTTCATTTGTTAATACCAGTTGTGCTGGATAGAGTATTCTTGCATGGAAGTATTTTTTTCTTTTAGCAACTTAACTATGTCATACCACTGACTTCTTACCTTCACTGTTTCAGATGAGAAATCAGCACTTAATGGTATTGAGCTTCCCTTGTATGTGTTGATTCCCTCTTCTCTTGAGGCTTTCAGTATTCTCTCTTTGTATTGATATTGGACAATTTGACAATTTGGACAATGTGTCTTGGAGAAGGCCTGAGGGGATTTATACTGTTTGGGGTGTACTATGCTTCTTGGATATGCACGTCCATCTCCTTCAATAGGGTTGGGAAGTTTTCAGCCATTATTTCCTCCAACACTCCTGCTGTCCTCTTTCCCTTCTCTTCTCCTTTTGGGATGCCTATTATGAGTATGTTTGTGTTTTTTCATGTTGTTGTTCGAGTCCCTTAGTCCCCACTGGGTTTTATCTATCTTCTTATCTATCTATTCCATTATCTGTTTGATTTCAGATGTACTGTATTCCCATCATTAATTCTCTCCTCTGCCTGTTCAAATCTGCTGCTCTGTGCTTCCATTATATTTTTAATTTCTTGGATTATGCCATTCATCACCATCATATCTGTTATCTTTTTATGTATGTTTACAATTTCTTCAGTATGTTTTCCCAGTGTCTTCTTAATATCTTTAATCTCTTCCTTTACTTCATTAAGGTTATTCATGATAGTTAATATCTCTGATTAATTGTTCCATGTTCTGCATCTCCTCTTAGACTTTTGTTTGTTCATTAAACTGGGCCATGTCTTCCTGTTTCTTAGTGTGGCCTGTATATTTTGTTGGTTTCTAGTCATCTGTTTATCTTAGTGTGTTTATTCAGTTGGTTGTTTTCCCTCTCTGCTCAATGGTTTTATTTTGTTGTTTTTGAAAGTAGTAAGGTTTCACTTTGACACCTCATTCCTCTTATTGTACTTCCTTGCCATTGTCTATGTTCCATTGGGAAAAAAAATGTTAGTACCAGGGAACTAGGAAGAGATAGGAAGAGAGAATGAGCAATAGTAGTTATAATAGTAAAAGGTAGGAGGGGGCCATACAAGACATAGGCAATTGAATAATTAACCCAAGTAAGAAGTACAAGAAGAATAAGATTAGAAAAGTGACATAGAAACAACAAAACATGAAACAGAATGGAGAAAAATACAGAATGAATTAAAAGTACAGAATGATGAGAAGAGGGGAAAAGAAAAATTATAAGAAGAAAGGAAAGAAAGTACAAAAAAATTAAAAAAGGAAGATAAAACAGAGAAATTAGGATGTGTACAAGAAAAATTGAAGACCAAACCCAAAGAAATGGAATGAAAGAGCAACAGAAAACAGAATATATAAGGATGAAGGAGGGAAATAATATAGCATAGATAGAGAAAATTGGGAAACAAAAGGAAGAGAGAAAAAGCTAACAGAGAAACAAAGGAAGGGTGAATACAACAACAAGAAATCAAGGCAGCAGTTACTCATTTGTTTGTTTTTTTAAAGAGGAAAAAGGTAGGAAAAGGATAAAAAAAAGCCAAGGTAAACATGGGAAAAGCCCTTTCTCTTGGATCCCTAGTGATATTCTCAGGCTCTTGCTATTTCACAGTCAATCACCTGGCAACCTGTCCTCTGTAGGTTTTAGGCCAGGTTTTACTGAGTAAAATAAGGAAAGTAAGAAAAGGAAACTTAAAAAAAAATGATAAGAAATCTAATAAAAGCTAATACAAAGAGGATGTCAATATGTTCCCTGTCATAATGTTTCACTGGATGCTTGATAACCTTGTATCACTTCTCAGAGAAGAGCCAGGGATTAAACCAGGGACTTTGTATGTACTAAGGAGGAGCTCTTCCCCTGAGATAATGTGTCTTCATAGGATATCAAGACTTTTCAGAAATCTATAAGCCCCTATTCCCTCCCTGTGATCTCTGTCTCCTTTCTGATATAATTTCTCTCTTTAAATAGGCTGCTAGGCATGGCAGCCTGCCTGAGGAGATCCTTATCTCCTCTCTGATGTAATTCCTCTCTTTACCTAGGCTGCTAACCATGGCAGCTTGCCCAAGGAGATCTCCCTCTTCTGTTTCCTGTTGCATCAGTATCCCTCTCAACACCCAAAAGGGGCTTGGCTGGCTGAAATAACTGCAGAGAACACTCTCCATGCTCTCCAGCCCCTCCTCCTCCCAGGGAGGTTGCTGCCACATTCCTTTTGGTGGAGGAATTTGGCAGCTCCATTTAGGCTGTTTGTCATGAGGATAGTATATAAGCACCACTTCCAGCCACAGGTGGGAGAAACTCAAGAATTTTGGGGAGCTTCTTTTTCTTTCTAGCATCCTACTTGTTGACCTACAGTACTCCCTGCTCTCTATATATCTAAAGGTCCTGGCAGGGAGGAAGAAGTCTGTTCTCCTCTTAGTCAGATACTATTTGCCAGAAGTTTTACCCTCCACCTGATGGTGGAGGAGAGCCCTTCTCAGTGGCTGGGAAGATCAATAACTCACAGTTTGCTCTTTCAGCTTCCTCTCTGTTCCTGACACTTCTGTTCATTATGAAGCAGTGTCCTGGTCTGCAGTACCCCTAAATAGGTTGTTAAGGCAGCCCTAGACTCCCTCTCAGTTGTTTTAGTAAGAGCTAAGTTTTATCTGTCTACCCCATCTACCATATTCCCACAATCTCAAACAATATACCCTTAAACAAACAATGGATCAATAAAGATATAATAATGATTAGAAAATATCTTGAGACAAAATAAAGTTAAAAGACAACATACCAAAACATATTGGATGAGGCAGAGGAAATAATTAGAAGTGAATTTAAAGTGTGGATCCTTATAACAAAAAATATAATCACAAATCCTTTAAAACGTCACATTAGATGAAGTAGAAAAGATCAAACAAAACCAAAAATTAATTGAATGATTAGACAGTTAATAAATTGTTCATAGATAATAATTGAGAGAATCAAAGAAACTCAACGCTGATTCTTTGAGGAAAGCAATAAAATTGGCCAGCCTTTACTACACTGGCAAAGGAAAAAAGAGAGAAGACAGAAATAATTATAAACCAAAATGAAATGACAATATTAGAACTGATCTTGCAGGAATTAAAAGGCTTATAAGAGAATAATATGCAGAATTATACACCAACAAATGAGAAAATCTAGAGGAAATAAACAAATCCCTAGAAACACCCAAGTTACCTAAAATAATACAAAAAAAAGGAAGATATGCATAATAAATATCCTCACAAGAAAGAAAAGCCCAGGAAGAGATTAATTTACTTATAAATTCTACTGAACTTTCCAAGAAGTATTAAAACAAAGTCTTTTCAAACTTTCCCAAAAAATGTAGAGGAGGAACTCTTCCTAATTCATTCTATGAGGTTAACATTGTCCTAATGCCAAAGCCAGATTAAAAATTACAAGAAATCTAGAAATCATTTCCTCCGGAATAGGAATTTAAAAATCCTCAAAAGTATGAATAAATTGAATCCTATGGAATATTTTAAAAATTATATATTAATTACATCTATTTTTCCCTGACCCTCCCCTTAGAACCTCCGGTAGTCACTGTCTCCACATCCATGATAAATGTTCTTCTAGTGCTACGATCACAAATCTATAGTAGAACAACTGTAAATCTACTCTAGTCCATCATCCATTCCCTAATCCTAAAGATTCTGTGATGGTGATGCCTGTTAGTTCCACTTGGTGAAATAACCCACCTGTGATCCCCAGCTGGCTCTAGCCAGTCTCCCCTGCCCCAATGACAAATGGCCAAAACCCTCACCCTCTGCCTCTGAAAAAACAGGGTATGTTTTACCTCAAAACCAAGGGGAAATACTTTGGTTAGTAGTAATATTTTGAGGATGCTCTTTAATCGTTAGTTAAAAATGTTTAACCACAATGCAAGATATTGGTGGTAGGGTAAGGTATGAGAGCCCTGTATCATGTGATGTATGTTTATTTTGTAAATTCACAACTATTGCTTTACACTTATTGTTTATATATGTTCATGTATGAGTGATATAGTTCAATAAACTTAAAAAAACCTATCTCAAGATTGTCAAACATCTTATTGAGGATACTGATACATATTTATCATCCTAGAAGGTTCCCTCCCCAACAGGGTAATGATCAGTCCTTTTTCACTGTTCTGGCTGGATGTACCACTCCAAAGCTATTTAAATGCAAACTGAAATCAGTTCAGAAGGCTGAAGTCTCACTTCAGATCCCCACCATTCGGTGATCTAATAAACTTCCTCTTAACTGATCTGCCTCTGAGCTTCATTGAACAGGGATTTAACAATGCCCACTCCACCTCTAGTTTGAGAAGAGATTTAGGTCACATGGGGCAGATGGATGGGACTTTCTTGCTTGTAGTTGCAGACTCCCTCTGTTCTTTGAAATGGCCTTTGTCAGTCATCTTCTTCTTGTTAGTTGTCCTGGATGAGTCCAATGAACTGGAGAGTAAGTGTTGCAAACCTGTTGAGATTCAAGCCCCAAATGACACATGGTTAGCCCGAAGACATACAATTATCAACTCTACTACCAACTATAGGCTCAAATAGAGGGGCAGCAGAGCCATGAGGAGGGAAAACACAACTGAATCCTATTCTATCACAAAGGAGTGTAAATTCCAAAGTAGTGTCCACTGGCAAGGCAAAAACTCCTGAGGTGTCCACCCTGCCTATAGTGTCTGGATGTCTCTGGAGCCCTCAAGAGCTCTGCTACTTGAGGTAATACTTACTTTGGCAGTCAATGAGTTCCTGTTGAGATGTGTATAGAAAATTTCTATAAAAGCCCCAGCAGACATTTTTGCACAATTGGAAAATCCAGTCCTAATATTCATAATTGCAAGGGGCTCCAAACAGCCAAGTCAGTATTTTAAAGTATTTTATAAGAACAAATTTGAAGGTTTCACATTTCCTGATATCAAAACTTACATCAATTCCACAATAACCAAAGCAAGATGACAATGAAATCAAGAAAAAAGAATAGGGCAATAGAACAAAATTGAGAGCTCAGAAATAAACCCATACATCTATGGTGTACTGACTTTTGTCAAGGGTGCCAACAACATTAATTGGGGAAAGACTGTCTCTTTAGCAAATGTTTCAGGGAGACTAGAATTCCACTTGGAAAAGAATAAAAGTGGATCTCTACATCACACCATATACATAAATTAATTCTAAATGGATCAATACTAAAGCATATTAACAAAAGCCATGGAAATATGTGAAGAAAACATAAGGGCAAAATTTATAAATTTGGATTTGGTACTGGTTTCTTAAATATGACAAGAAAAACATCATAGGAAAAAGATAAAATGGACCATGTCAAAATTTAAAACTTTTGTATGTCACAGGAAACTCTCAAGAGAATGAAATACAAACTTCAGAATGTATCTGATAAGGGTTTAATATTCATAATATTTACAGTGTCATAAGAAAAGACAAATAACTCATTTAAAAAATTGGGCCCAGGGCTTCAATATACATTTCTTCAAAGAGGATATTCAAAGGGCCAATAAGCACATGAAAAGATGCTCAATATATTGATGATCACGGAAATGAAATCTAGACCACAATGAAATGCCACTTCACACTCACTAGAATGGTTATTATTTTTTAAAAGGATATAATATTTGTTGCAAAGATGCAGAGAAATTGGAACCCTTATACGTGGTGGGCATTGTAAAATGATGCAGCTCCTCCAGAAAGTTGAACATTGGGCTACCACATGACCTGGCAATCATACTCTTGGTATATGTCCAAAAGACTTGAAAATAGGGATGTGAATGGATATTTGTATACAAATGTTTATAACAGCTTTATTCACAATGACCAAATTGTGAAAGCAGCCAAAGTGTCTATCAGCAGATGAATGGATAATGATATAATATATGCATACAGTAGAATTCAGCTCTATGAATGAATGAAATTTTGATGCAAGCTATAACATGGACAAAGTTTGGAGACTTCATTTTGAGTAATATACTCCAAACACCAAAATACAAATATAATATGATCTCTCTTTTATGAAATACATGGTGAGTCAAATACTATATTAAAACTTAACAGTGGTGGGGGTGAAAGGAAGGGAAAGTGGAATTATTATTGAATGGTTTCACAGTTTCATTCTGAGGAGATAAATTGTTTGGAATTAGAGGTTGGTGACTGTAGCACAATATTGTGAATGGAAACAGTACCACTGAATTGTTTACATGAAAGAGGTTAAAATGGGAAAATTTTAGTTTTACATATATTACTAAAATTAAAAAAGTATAACAAAAATGATCAAAGTATTTGAAGTATAAAAAAGTATAACAAAAATGATCAAAGTATTTCTAAGGAAGACATACAAATGAACAATACACACATAAAAAGTTTATTGACATCTTTTGTTATCAGGGAAATGCAGACAAAAACCACAATGAGATACAATATCAAAACCACCAGGATGGCTGGAATAGAAAAGTTAATCATTGTCAAGTGTTGATGTGGACTTGGACAAATGAGAACACTCAAATATTTCAGTATCAAATGTAAAACAGTGATACTGCTTTGCAAAGCAATCTGGATATTCCTCAAGTTATAAAACATAGAGTCATATTCACCTCCTATATTCCACTCATTTACATATACACAAGAGAAATTAAAAGACAAAAAATGGTTTGCAAATATTTGTAGCAGCATATTTTACAATTCTGCTGTTATTAAGTGTCATAACAACAGAAAGGTCAACCATCTGTTGAATGGATAAACAAAATGTGATATAGCTATACATTGGAATATATATTAGCTATAAAAATAAATAATTGCTGACACTTTTACAATTTTGAAAAACCTTGAAAACTTTATGCTAAGTGAAAGTAGCTGGTAACAGGAGATGACATACTATATTATTACATTCATCAGAAAGGTGAGAAGAGGAAATATAAGAGAGAGAAAGTGGGTTAATGGTTATTTAGGTTTGAGGGAGAATATAGTAGGAATAAGCAGAGCATGAGATTCATTTTTCAATTAATAAGCTTTATTTTAAAAGCATTCTTACATTTACAGAAAATGTGAGAATTTGTAGAGAATTCCCATATACCCCATCTCCTCCTACATAGTTTCCTTATTGTTAGCATCTTGCATTAGTGTTGTTAATTTGTCTAGTTGATGGACCAATATTGATATGTTGCTATTAACTAAAATCCATAGATTACATGATGTTTCTGTCTGTGTTGCACAGTTCTATGGGTTTTAACCAATGCCTATCATGTATCCACTACTAAATTATCTTTTAAAATATATTCACGGCCTAACCTGTCCTGCATTTATGTTCTCCTCCATCCCAACTCCCTGGCAATCACCAATATTTAATGGTCTTTACAGTTTAGGCTTTTCCTAAAAATCATAAACTGGGAATTACACAGGGTGTGGCTTTTTCATATTTGATTCTTTGACTTGGCAATATGTACTTATGGCTCCTCCATGATCTTTTGTGGCTTGAAAATTCCTTTCTTTTCATTGCTGAATAATACTACAACTGCATTGTATGGAAGTAACACAGTATGTTTATTCATTAATCTATTCAAAGACATTTTGGTTGCTTCCCATTTTTCACAACTATTAAAAGTGTTTCTATAAACATTAGTTGGTCAATCTTCTTTGTGGACATGAATTTTCAAGTTATTTTGAAAAACTTAGGAGTATGATTGTTTGTTTAGTATGATAAGAAACTGTCAAGGTCTTCCAAATTGCCACTAATACTTTGCTTTCACACCAGGAATAAATGAGAGTTCCTGTGTCTCCACATCTTCCCATATTTAGTTTTGTCAGTGTAAGGATTTTATTGTTATGCAGAGAAGGAAAATTTCCAAAAGAGATTGTAATGATGATTGTACATATCTGTCAATATACCTAAAATCATTTAATTCTCACTTTTACTGTGTGGATTTGTTCTTTGTGAATTATATCTCAATAATGTTCCCTAACACAATACACTTCTATAATAAAGTGATATAAAGTACAATTTTTATAAAATGAAACTAACAAGTGTTGTGGATGATGTGGAGAATTTGGGATCTTAATTTTTTTCTGATAGAAATATAAATTGGTGAAGCCACTCTGGATAGCATTTTCATGCTTGCTCAAACTTAATTTTAGAATTACCAAGTGCTCCAGAAATCCTACTCATAGATATATAGCCTAAACTATTAAAAACAGATATCAAACACATACTTTTTTATGAATGCTCTTAGAAGCATTATTCACAATAGGCAAAAGTTGTAAACAACCCCAATGTTCATCAATGGATGAATGGATAAATGAAATATGGCATAACCACAATAGGAAATATTATTTTGCAATAAAAACTATGATGTAATGAAATATGTTACAGCATGGATGAACTTAGAATATAAGTAAAAGAAGCCTGATGGAAAAGATCACATATTGCATGATTCCATTTCTATGAAATATCTCAAAGATTAAATCCATAGTTGCAGAAAGCAGAGTAGTGGTTAGCAGGGGCAGGGAGAAGGGGGTTGTGGATTTGGTGGTTAATTGGTACAGGGCTATATTTAACATATCCAAAATAGTTTGGAACTACAGAGAGGTGATGGTTTTACAACATGATGTATGTACTAAATGCCACTGAATTCTACAGTTTAAAATCATTAATTATGTTATGTGAATTTTACCTCAAAAATTTAAAAAAATATATTCTTTTTAAAAATTGACTTAAAATATATTTATGTATGATGAAAGTAAGTTGTTTCATAAATCAGTAATGTTTAATGGGAAATTGTGTTGTCTAAGAGAAATTTATTTTTGACAAACTTAAGCATTTTTTGTAATCATTATTATGAACAGCATATTTTGAAAAATGTGGGAAAACATTCTTTTGAAAATTTTCCCCACTCTGATATTTCTGAAGTCAATACTAGCTGAATGTTTTTCACTCATACCTTTTAAGTTTAAATAAATAAAGGCATTTTGCTTTGATTACATTGACATAGAATTGTACTCCTGTGTAGATGTTATTTGTTTAAACAATAGAGCTGAGGTGGAAGACTTTTATGTATTCATTACATTTATAGTGTGACTTCTTTCATGTTGTTTAAAGATAGAATACTGAGTAAACTCTTTCCCATAAAGATGACATTCATAAGTTTTCTCTTCCTGCATGAGTATTCTCATGTTTTCTGAGGTGAGAACTATTCCTGAAGGTTTTCCCACATAGATTACATTCATAAGGTTTCACTCCCCTGTCAGTTCTCTCATGTTCTCTAAGGCTAAATGTTTGATTGAAGGCTTTCCCACAGAGATGACATTCATACACTTTCTCTCCAATGTGAGTTCTCTCATGTCGTCTAACACCGGAAATATTTCTGAAGGATTTCCCATATAGATGGCATTCATATGGCTTCTCTCCACTGTGAGTTCTCTCATGTCTTCTAAGGTTAGAACTTTTACTGAAGGCTTTCCCACACTGGTGACATTCATAAGATTTCTCTCCAGTGTGAGTTCTCTCATGTAGTTTAAGGTTAGAATGATGAGTGGAGGATTTCCCACATAGATGACAGTTAAATGATTTACTTTTACTGTGAATTTGTTTACATTGATTGCAATATGGCTCATCACTGCAGAAATTGTTCTTTGATATTGGATTTCACTCTCACACAAGGAAACATATATTTAATTATTGTGTGACTGTGAATGAAATCTTCCAATTCACTGCATTTATAGGGATCCTCAAGCACGTGAGAATTTTGCTGTTGGGAAGGAGAAGAAACAGGGTTAAATGTTCACTCACAAATATGCATTAAGTCAATTCTCTATGTATGAATTCTAGACTAATCATTCAGTGAGTCTCCAGTTAAAAATTTAAACATGATTTACATTCACATGGTGTGTCAATCACCTGTATTAATATCTTCTTTTTCATAGTATCTCAATTTCACAACTATTTAATTAGTTTTGTAAACTTCATTATATTACAAAGACTAGGTATATGCCCATGTTTATTCAATTGTCTTTTCATAATACCTCATATTATAGTCTTGAATTCAAATTAATATTACACTCAACCTTAACTTTCCATAACTTTTTCTGGAAAGGTGTTCAATCACTCCTTTAATTACAATAAGGAGATTGTTCTGCATTCCTTACTTATTCCTTTACCTGTTCTCTATTTGGATGACCAGGGATCATACCCATGAGACTTACCATTGACAAGGTGATAGATGCATCCCTCCTGCAGATATGCTGCATGTACATAATTTCTTGTTTTCCAAGGTAACATTCCCTTCTTGAAATGATTGAGAAAAATAAACTGGATTGCTAGAGCAGCATTAACAGAATGAAAAATTTGGAAAACCCCAATGTTGATTTGATGTGCTTCAAATATTGTCAATTAAATAGGGAAATAATGAAAATTAAGGTATACTTATAATTAAGATTGAATATTGTGGAGTTAAAGTGAGGATAATCTTCAAAGGGGAGGACCATGGCAATGGCATCATGTGAAAATTTCACTGCAATAAGTGTATTCAAAGAAAATGACAGATGGATAATATAATTGATATTGATACATGTGGACAATAATGACATCTTTTGAGGATTTCTTCCCCTTTTTCCTTGCCAACATTTAAGAGAATAGTGATCACTTATGGAAAGTTTCCATTGATATTTCCAAGGATCTACTAATTTTTCCCCAAGCCCCTCCTGTACAAAACCAAGGTTTCCTGGTGCTCACCTGGTCTCTGCTCTTGGAGAAATCCTAATATTTATTACCACAGTTCCTTTCCCTTCTCCAAATGGGAAATCACATCTGATTTTCAGAGTTGATTCCCTGTTTATGGGAAATAGATACAGTAGATTTTGTTTTATGTGTTTATAGCAGTGCATTGTATTTAAGTCCAGGACAGGCTATGAAGAAGAATAGACATTAAAGGTCAGCATTGGGAAGCACACATTGAATACAGGATATTGACAATACTTCAACAGCAAAGGATGCCTGGCCATTCACCATAAGACACTAAGGATCTGTAGTCATTGAGGACCATGCACAACTTCAAATACTGAAGGATCTTCACTCTTTCCAAAATAGGAAAAATTGTTTCCATAGGTATAATATTTTTAAAAAGAATCCAATAAAGATAAGGTCCACCAAAAAATATTAGTTATATATGGAAATATGTATGCCTGTTATTTTTCTACTGTGTGGTGAAAATAAACATTTTCCATAAAGAATAGTAATCATTTAGATAATATTAGATCAACTTATATATCCATTTAAATAACATACATTGAATTCTCAGCACATTTCTCAATATTGGAGATTGAGTAGCAGTAAATACATAAAATTTTAGTCCGGAAGTTTAGATTCCATTGGTGTGAAAAAACATGATAAATAAAAAATGAAGAATCAGATTTTTCCAGATAGTTTTCAGTGTTATGAAAGGATAACTGTAGAGATTGAAGTACCATATGAGGAAGCTTTTCCAGATACTTATTGAATATATAAATGATATATGAGATAGATTAGACAGAAAAACTGTCATGGATAAGAATTAAGATAGTTAAATAGTTAATAAATAAATAATAAATTCTGTCATACTCAACAATGGAAACGAGATTATTCATAGTCTCCAGCATCACCTCTCTGAACATATTTCTCTGGAATGTGTCCATCATGCTCCACTCTTCCTGGGTGAAGTCTATAGCTACATCTTTGGAGGTCACTGCTTCCTAAAACATCACAGATATTCCATTTTAGACAGGGCTATTTCCACCAAAGTTTCAGTGAAATGGTTTTGAGAACAGAATTGAGGAATAGAGGATCTGTGTGGATAGAAAGCTTAAATAATCTTTGAAATTTTTGTTAGATCATTCTGCAGGCTGATGTGGTATCTATATATCAGATGTACATGCAAAGATTTTCACAAACTGAATTCATAAATTTCATTGTGTAACTTCTGTACCATTATGTAACATATGTAACTTTATGTAAGACAATATCACATGAGTTGTGGTGTGATATAATATGCCTATTGCATGAAAAATTGGCATTTATGATTTCCAGTGTGTGTTTATAAAATTTGCACTTCTGAAATCATAACAAAAACACTCTTCTCCTCGAATTTCTATAAATCTACAAACTCATTGCAATGGAAGCAATTTCTGTGGTCTGACAATTGTTAACTTGACTAGGGGTTTGTTTATTCCAATCCATTTCAATAAACTCAGTTCACCCATCTATAAAATGGTTTAACAAACTGTAATGAGTTTGGAGAGATGAATGAGCTGATGTGTAAAGTGCTTCCTGCATAACAAACACTGATTAAGTAAAAGGGATAGATCTATTATTCATTAAAATAGCAGAAAATCTTGCAGAAATGTATAGCATTTTGCAGAACTTCACAGGCTGCATACAAAACTTAGGATCATTATATTCTTCCTCTTTCATCTTTATAAAACTCAGGTGTTCTTAGAAGATATAAGGTTAGGCAGGCCAATAGCATAAACATGGTCCCCTTGAAATGCTATACTGAATTACAGTCCCAACATGACTTCTCCTGGTTCTAGGTGGCCATACTCAGTTTTACCATGGACCTCCAAATCCTAATTATCATTGTCAATCTTGTATCCTTTCTTTGATTCTCAGTTATAAGAAAGAGTTATCCTCTTCATGTGTTCTTGTCTCTCCAGTTCTTCAAAAATTTTCATAGGACCTACAATTTTACTGTAAATAATAATCCCTTTTTCTCTAGGAACAGCCAAAGTCAGATGAAAAAAACTCCCTATTCATGTGCTTCCATTTATCAAATTTGGATAAAGGTCATTTATGAGGAAGAAAATGTTTGATTAGGGATAAGTTGATGATGAGGATTTCTAATGTCTTTTCAAAATGCAAAAATACCTTCTCTCTATAGGCACTTTAAGATTTTTACTGTTGGAAAAATTAAACTAATTATTTTCATTCCATTCTCTGGCATAACCTTCTCTTGTGCTCCCCTGAATACTACACAACCCTTACTTTTGTGCCTTTAACATTGGATTGATTGAACTCAGCTAAAATATCTGTTTCCTCTTTTGACTATCAAGGTGTGCTCTTACTCACCTCTATCACATGTCACCACAATCCTAAGCACATTACTACCATATACAAGGTTAATGATGGAATTGTTACCACACCAAGGATGAGTGCTCCATCTCTTATCTGGATACAAAGCATTAATGGAGGTTGGAACAATTTAGCTTAATATCTGAAAGGATATTGTTCCTTAGTCCTTGACATCCAGTAGTTATCTCACACTTATGGCACACTTACATGGTTCTCAGATCTTTGAATATCTATTGAATGCACTTAGAATATTCAGAGTAATAGGAGAAATCTGCCCATGATATGGCAATAAAGATATAATTTCAGTAGAAATAACAACACTTCACTTACCAGGGGATGAACTGTCAATAGGCTATGAGATATATTCCTCTGAATTTTTCACTCTCAGACAGGAAAAGGAAAAAGCAGGAAATGTTAAGAATGGAGAAGGATGCCCACAATTTTCAAAGCCACCAAGCATGTGTACCAAAATTTCATCTGGAAGTGTCCCAACAACCAACCAACAGAAAAATGTAATGTGCTTCAGAAAAACAAGGGGTGGATTCTCACCTACCAGTGTCATAAGTAATAGGACAATGGCTAATGTTGCTAAATATAAAATATTTATAGAGCTATATTACATATCTGAACATGAAAAACATTGAATTTATGTTAATTAGTCCATCATTTTCTGAATTTTAATTCTTTCCCTGATTCTAAAACATAGATATCACTAACTCACACCACCTGTGGAATTTGGTCTCAACCAACAAATGAACACTACGGAATTTCTCAGACTTATGTATTCTTGGCTCATGAACTGGCTGTGTTTCTCCAATATCCCTCCCAATCCTCTGGACCCTTATTCACTTCGTGCTGTACCCTTAGTCTCGGCCCATTTTATATACCTTCCCTAAATCATTTTGGTTTCCTCACATGAGATTTCTAGAAATATTACTCCCTCAACCCTGACTTTTAAATATTTCCTCAATTGACTTTTATCCCATTCATGAAAATTAAAAATATAATTCATGAGGGATTTAATCAATTTAAAGACTTAGATGATATGGAGGGATAAATGCCACCCATCCTCCAAATCTAGCTCATAAACCTCCTTCATCAGAAAGTAGCACGAGTACATATTATAAAAAGGCTAATAAAATATAGAATGCATTTGTGCAGGAAATATCTCTTTGCTCAATCTGATATTTTAGGAAAATGTTTATGAAATCCTGTCCTTTTTAATCTTTGTTAGCTGCAACACCCCTGCATATAATTACATTAAAGTATTAATAATTTATAAACTCTAAATTCTCCCCTGAAAACTTTGTTAGCAATTAATTTTATGCCCTGGGCAAATGATGATAATGTGTTATAAACATAAGAAAACAGCCATTTGTTCCTGAATTGGAGTAAAAAGAAAAAAAATGTATTAAATGAAACATGTATCCAATTATATTATTCTCAATATAATCCTGTTGATTATAGTTTATTTACAAGTATAAAAAAGCATATGATTGGAAATTCAGAAAATTTTAGTAACACAATATTACATGGCTAGAAAATGGCAAAGATAGAATTTGAACTTTGCTTTGCTTATCTGCCAAACTTAAATTGCTGGAGCATTACATGCTGTATCTAAGTTTTACCTGGAATACCCATGTTACATCAATTATCAGAGGCCACAACCTGTAATTGCAACTCTATTTGTTTATTCACATGATTACTCCTACAGCCTCCAGTGTGTTGATACCCCGGTCAAACATCAGCCTCTATCCTGGCTCTATCCTCATTATTATGGTCTAGTTTAAACCACATTTACTCATTTCAACAGATACTTATTAAGTCCATCATTTTAATTTTTTCTTATGAGCATCTTACTATTGTTACATCTACCAATAAACATGCCATATACCTGCATTCTTCTACAATTGCATCTGACACAGCATGAGACTAGGATATTGCTTGTGGTATAAACAGAGAGTCAAAACTCCTAGTAGCTATCAAGTATATCTGGCAACTCAACTGTCTTGATAATTAATCATCCATCCACTCTCCTTAAATACTTCAATTCTTCTCCATGTCTTTTGAAGTTCGCACATTCTCACAGTACCCTGCACTTTCAAAAGATTGAATCACCTCCTACTAAGCTGATGGACCATGTAATTTGGCCAATTACACTTTAATACCATAATGTCTTCAAATATTCCTTGTATTCACACACATAGGCTACTCCTTCTCTCCTGTTAAATTGAGAATTATGGCTGAGTCCAATGTCTCAAATGGAATGCTTACTCTCCTCTTTTGTTGATAACTATATAAAAGATTGTAAATTTGATCTCTATTACTGGAAACTTCCCCCTCTCTTCTCATTGAGTTAATCTCATTTTGTCTCTTCCATCTTGAAAAAAGAATATTCCTTTAGCCCACATTCCCTCAAGTACCGGGTCTCCTGCTCCCCTCTCTCTTCACAATTGAAATGAAAGTTCAATTACCATTTCCTCATACCTCACTCACACTTTGACATGAATATCAACATTAATTCATCATAAATCGATCTTGCTTGTTAACTTCAACAATGATCTTCCCATAGAAAAATCCTTAATTGTAACCAAAGAATTGAAACCTCACCTATGTTTGGGGTCTTACTTTTTTCTTGCTTTCTATGACATCTTAGTATCCTGTTTCCAGACCGGTCTAGTCACTCCTCCCCTTGTTCTCTGCAAAGAACAGCCCAGTAAACTATTGGAAAAGAATCCTAGCCACCATTACCTTCTTTTATCCACTCTCCTGACATGCTCACACATTTATTTAATTGATATCACTTTCTTCCACCCCAATTTCTGAATTGGAATTGACAAAACACTTGACTGGAAATCTTTTCTGAGCTATCATGATTCCATGTTTAATTACATGCACCTAAAGTAGATTGTATTTCAGAGAATTACCTCTTTCTCATAATATGAGCATTAAGCCACCTCTAATATCCAATCTTAATGAATGGCTCCACCAGGCATCCACAGATTGATACTTTACCTTCCTCCACAAAAGTACAAGACAATTAAACAGTGGTTTTTTCAACACTAAGCACATTTTTGATAGTTGGAAAATGTGGTTATTAAAATTTCATTTGAACAGCTCTGGATCTTCCAATGATGGTTTATTATATCTACAATTAACTAAGGAGATTACCATCAACAATGATTGATGTCTCATCTAATCATTTGAAGACCTTAAAGGGAAAGTGATTTCAGCATTCATGGAGAAAGAATTCCCATCTCTATTTCAAACAGCCAATATCTCCTGGACCCTCATCAAGGACCTTCATCAGAGCTCCTGATTTGTACCCTGACCTTGTGAATTTGGACTTCTGCATCCCCATGGTCACATGAAAGAATTTTATAAAATCTCATAGTATTTACAAATATCTCCTGTCAGTTCTGTTTCCATAGAGAATCCTGACTAATACACCAACCTCATGCTTTTCTACAGATACCTCACTCTTTTATGGATTTTGGTGGTTCTGGACTGAACTGTAGAGAATATGAAGCAAGTGAATCATCAATGCTCTTTATTTCTAAGACACCTTGTGATTTACCAATATCCTTTCTGGCTGAGAGTATCATGTGACTCAAAAAGAGAGAGAAATGCTTGTTCTGATATTTTATATTAAAAAAAAAAGTATGTTTGCTGGTTCTAGAATGCACATATTTTACTACCACAAAAGTGAAAGGCGATCCAGATTAAGTCACATCAAATCAGATTTAAAAGATATCCTGAGAACTATGAAACAATACGATCTTCAAAATATTAGGGATTTAGAATAAAGGCTATAGTTTCATTATTGTTTTTCATATAAGTAATGTGTAGTTTAACTAATATTTAATGAAAAGATCACTTTGGGTACATTTACTGAGGTACTTCATTTCTTGAGAAGGGAAATTTCTCATGGAAAACAATTTAATTGGGATGTTTAAAATTTTTTTGCTTGGAAAAGACTTACAAAATTTTTGTGGAGACTGGAATTAGTTTTAGGTATTTTTTCAGGGTAAGATATCACAGAACCTGTTGTATCCTCTGTTATTTACAGCAGGCTTGTTTGCAGTTAAGTGGACTGGAGTTGAGATGACAGTAGATTTAAGGCTGGAATATCAATGTAAATGCAAAAGTCCTTCTAATGCTAGTAGAAACTCATTGGATAATTTAAAACAGGAAAGTTATATTATTATCTTTTTTATTAAATTAGTCTTTTATGAAGAAAGGAATGAAGTAATTAAGAAGGGGATTGGTGAATTTTAAGAATTAGATGGTGGTTCCTTGGCATAGGGACTGGAAGTGAAAATGTGAGGGGGAAAATGGAAGTAAAAGAGATAAGACAGAATAAAGAAAACCCAATTACTTATTTTTTTATTTTGTCAGATATATAATTAAGCTTCAATGATGTTTTACACTTTACCTAAAGAATGAACATGCAGTTTTGAAAGAAATTACATTTCCTTCCCTGAAAGCATAGAAAGTCTAATAAAAATCACAATTGTAGTTACAAATTTAGTTAGAATTCTGTATTAGTCAGCCAAAGGGGTGCTAATCTGAAATACCAAAAATGGGTTGGTCTTTATAAAGGGTATTTATTTTGGGTAGGAGTCCACAGTTACCAGGCCATACAGCATAAGTTTCTTTCCTCACCAAAGTCCTTTGTCACATGTTGGAGCAAGACAGCTGCCGGCGTTTGCCAGGGTTCAGACTTCTGGGGTTCCTCTCTTCCCGGGGCTGCGTTTCTCTCCGGGCTTAGCTCCTGTTTCCTCCACAAGGTCAGCTGTAGACGATCAGGCAAATGGCTTGCTTCTCTTGTCCTGGGGCCTTCTTCCCAACATCAAAACTGCTTCTCAAAAGACTGCTTCAACTCTGTTCTTGGCCTTGCCTTTTCTATTCAATTCCCCACCCACCTGGGGGTGGGGCTCAATGCCCTACTGACTGACATGGCCCAGTCAACGCCCTAATCATAATTCAATCATGCCCAGATTAACAGATCAGATTACAGGCATGATCCAATTATATTTTTGGAACTCATAATTACAAATTCTACAACGGTTACACATATGAAACTAACAGACAAGATTTTAGCAGAGAATTATAATTTGTATTTGGTTATCGACAATATAAGGAAGTCTTCTATGAGGAAGGATTATATATAATTTATCAGAGGGCTAATACTATGATTATTCTAGAAATCAGTGCTAGATAATAATAGAAGAGTAGGGAGAGAAGGAAGAACACTCCAAATAGAAGGGAAGAATTCATTGGTATTTTCATTAGACTGATGATTAATTGCAGGCAGTTATTCAAGAAGTCATTCAAAGAGAAAAGAAGAGATTTTATAAATTATTTTAAGCCCCTGGTTGTCATTTAAGTCAACTCTTTATGATTTGCATTATTACAGAAGAATATTTTTTGCAGAAGTTCATCTGACTAGCTGATAAGGAACCTCTCAACTAACCTGGTGGAGAATTTTCTTTCCCAATCTATGCCTATATGTGATCTTTGCACTGTAGAGATGTGTCTATGAATAGAGATGATATATTTTATCAAAGGATTGGAAGAGGTTTTCCAGATAGAGAATACAGAGGACAAATAATAGGAATGCCTGGAGCAAGTCCTGAGGATTTTTGATGTTTAATGTTTGAGGAAGATTTTTCAAATGCCAAGAATACATGGCCAGGGAAATCAAAGAAAAAACATGAGAAGGTTGTGTCCTAGGAGACCAGGGAAGGATGGATTTTTGGGAAATCACTGAATTTGTTGTGGAATCATGTGGGATGAAGAAAAATTCAGTGAGTGTAGAGATATTTAGAAAACTTGACTATCAATAGTAGGGACCTTAAGTGAAGAAGGTGTTAATCTGACTGGAAGATGTTGAATAAACACACAATATTAGCATAGAGAGTCTTCTTTGAGTAATGTTGACCAAAATGTACAAGAGAGGTGAAATAAATGGGGGAAATATAAATAAATACTAAAAAATTTTAAAGATATTTAAAGATATTGAATTGCTGTCATAAAAAATGTTTGAAAATTGACAAGACTTGTAAAATGGGAATTGAATGAGTCTGTATTACATCTGATTTTATGGAGTACTCACCAGAACTGAAACTGTAGAAGCCAGTGATGTCAACTAGATTCTTAGGCAGATTCCATAGAAAACAGTACTCACTCTTCTCTTAAAGCTGAACTGTCCAGCATCTTCATCTCTAGTCAAATGCCTTCTTTAATTTTTCTTATGCTTATATAGGGGGAAACAGTTAGTAAACCTAATCAGTGCTGCAGTCCAGAGTAAGCATCTTGATTATATGTACACTTAATTTAATCACTACTTGTTAGGTTTGATTTGATATACCAGACTCAATATTTTCTTGATTACTGTATTAGTCAGCCAAAGGGGTGCTGATACAAAATACCAGAACCCTGTTGGGTTTTGCAAAAAGTATTTATTTTGGGTAGAAGCTTACAGTTGCCAGGCCATAAGACAAAACATCCCTCATCAAAGTCTGTAGCCATGTGTTGATACAAGATGGCACGCAATGTCTGTTAAGGTTCAGTCTTCCTTCTCTTCCCAAGGTTCCATGGTCCCAGCTTCTTCCAATCTCAGCTTCAGGTTGGGACAAGTCTTGTTTTTCTCCTGGGGCTCATTTCTCTCCAGGCTCTGCTGCTCTGCTCTCTCCACAAGGCCAACTGTAGACCATCAGGTGACTGGCTTATCTAACTTCCCAGGAAAACTGCTGTGTCTAATGTAACCTTCTTTCCTTCCTTACATATCTGCTTCTCTGTATGTTTACTTCTGGGGCTCCAGGATCAAAACTCCCTCATCACTTCTCTGCAGTGTGGTGCCTCTGTGAGGGTGGGGACTCAATGTCCTACTGATATGGCCCAATCAAAGCCTTAATCATTATTTAATCAAGTAAAAGTGAAACCTCTGAATCCAATATAATCTAATATGCCCAGAAACACACCCATTTACAAACATAAACCAATATCTATTTTTGGAATTCATAAACAATATCAAACTGCCATAGTTACTAAAAGCCTACTATCCCAAACCCATTTCATGACAATATATAACTCATTATTTTTCTCTGTCATCTCATTGCCTTCTGACCTCTATAAGTTTCTGATGAAAAATTGGCACATTACCTTACTGAGGATCCATGTACATGAGTCCCTTCTCTCTTACTGTTTTTAAGATTCTTTCTTTGTCTCTTGTTTTAAAATTTTGATTGAGTCAGGGTACTCCAGAGAAAAAGAGCCAACAAGAGATACACACACACACACACACACACACACACACACACACACACACAAACACACATAAAGAGATTTTTTTATATGGAATTGGCTCACAAGACCATGAGCTGGCAAGTCCAAATTCTATAGGACAGGGCAACAGTTGGAAACTCTGGTAAATGTGATTCTGAAGTCTGGCAAGTCCTTGTTCCCAAGGGAAAGCTACTTGGTTG
>JAQZBX010000677.1:7119-36417 GCA_029593785.1 Cabassous unicinctus | reverse complement strand
CACAAACACACATAAAGAGATTTTTTTATATGGAATTGGCTCACAAGACCATGAGCTGGCAAGTCCAAATTCTATAGGACAGGGCAACAGTTGGAAACTCTGGTAAATGTGATTCTGAAGTCTGGCAAGTCCTTGTTCCCAAGGGAAAGCTACTTGGTTGAAGATGATGCAGAAATTCTTCTTTATGACTTCTGAACTCCTCAGTTTTGGTTTTTAAGATTTCTGAATGCTTGGCTGAGGAAATTTCCCTCATTATCTAGGGCAACATCCTTCGTTGCTTGTAGATAAAAATAACCAATTATAGATTCAAATAAAATTCACCTATGAAATACATTCCCAGTAACAATAAGATCATTGCATGCTTGACCAGACATCAAAACCTAGTGAAGTTGACACATAGAGCATGTCTCAGTGTAGGTCTCTTTGAATTTATCCTTTTTGTAGTCCTTTGAATATCTTAGATTTGTAGATTCATGTTTTGCATCAAATTTGTAAATTTTCAGCTATTGTCTCTTCAGATATTCTTTCTGGGACACCATAATGCGTATGTTGGTATGCCTGATTGTGTCCCATAGTCTTCTTAGACTCTGTACAATTTCTTCATTCGTTTCCTTTCATTCCCTCAGACTGGAAAATTCCAATTATCCTCTCTTCAAGTTTCCTAATTCTTTCTTCTGTCCAAATCTGATATTGAACAACCTTGGTAAATTTTTTCAGTTATTTTAGTTTTCAATTCCAGAATATCTGCATGGTTCTTTTTCAAAATATATATCTGTTTATGGAAATTTTCCTTTTGCTCATGTATCATTTTCCTGATTTCTTTTATTTCTCCATTTTTTCCTTTAGTTCATTGAACATATTTAGCACAATTGACATAAAGTCTTTGACTAGTAGTTACATTGTCTAGGCTTCCTAATTTATTTTGTCCCTTTGTATGAGCCATACTTTGCTGTTGAAACCTGCACATTTGAAAATTACAATGTGTTAATGCTAGTGACCAGCCATGTTTCATCACACACACTAAGGAATTGGATATCAATCCCCTCTGCCCTTTGAAATTATCTGAGGAGTGTAAAAATTTCTGATGCCTGGGACACATCCCCAGTCATTCTGATCTAATAGTTTCTAGTTTTACCATGAACATTCATGGTTTTAAAATGTGATACTAATAGGCATCAAAATTTGAGAAACCATTCTTTAATGAGCTGATAGAGGATCTTGCTATTTACAGTGCAGGGTCATGGACCAGGAGCAAGAGTAAATACTGGCAGCTTGGTAGCAAAGTGGAATCAACATCTTCACCCCAGACCTGTGGAATCAGTATCCTCATTTTAACAAGATTCCAAGGAAAATAGGCTCAATAGAGCATGAGAATCTGAGTTTAGATTCCACAACACCATGGAAAAACTCTTTGCCAAAAGTGAAGATACTACTCCAGCCACATTCAGTTCATAAACAAGTACATCCCCACTGAAAAGAGGAAACATAGACATTGCAAGCAAAGGTAATACTTCTGTATAGATTTTAATGTTTGTAATTCTCCTCTCCTAGGTGCTAAGATTCCCATCTTCCCATAAGTCTTACCCAGCTTTGGTTTTTGACTCAAAATGAAGTAATCTTAATTGAAAATTCTAAATTATACAGTCAGGCTTAGGATGACAAACCACAGTGTTTTGCTTGTCTCATTACTCCACATTTTCAGTCCCACTTACAGAAGATAACTTTATCTAATTATTTTAACTCTTAGGCATATCTCCAAGTGTTGATTTTATGTGTTCATTTTGAAATTTTATATTTCCAAATATGATCTCAGCATATATTTCCCATTATGTGTGCCTTTTAAATGGCACCCTCACAAATTATCTAAATATCTACAGCATTCCAAAAGTATTATACCACTATTTAAATGAAATTAAGTTATTGTTTACTTCATTATCTAAATATTATTTATTGTAAGGTTTGGCTGGGTAAAAATTTCTTGCTCATACAATTGTTTTCCTGGAAATAATGTATATGATAATCCTAATATACATTAAGTGATATCTCATAGTATTAGTTTGCAATATTATATAGTCTAATGATTTTGAGCATATGTTAATATGTTTAATAGCCACTTGAATATCTTCTTTGACATATGTTTATTCAAGGCTTTGGCCAAATTTTAATGTTCATTGTTTCTCTTTTGTTCGTTGAGTTGCAGAATTTTAAAATATATTTTATATACTAAACTTTTATCAGATATTTGGTTTACCTGTATTTCCTCCCATTCTGTAAGTTGGCTTAACACTTTCTTCATAAAACGTTGTTTGATGCATAAAAATTATAATTCGGATTCTGCTGATTTATTTATTTGCTTGTACATTTGGCATTAATTCTAAAAATCCATTATCTACTAAAATATCCTGAAGATATTTACCTATGTTTTCTTTTAAGAGTTTTATAGGATTAACTCTTATAGTTAATTGTTGATACGTTTTGAATACATTTTTATAAATTGTGAGAGGTAAAGTCCCACAAAATTCTTTTGCATATGGATTTACTGTTGTTGCAACACCATTTGTTGAAGAGACTGTTGCTTTCTCATTGAATGGACTTGGTAGTCTTGCCAAAAATCAACTGGCCATGGGAATCAGAGAATTTTTATGGGCACTGAATTTAATATTCTGAACTAATTACAATCTAGTTTGAATCTATAAAAAATTAACTTCAATAACTAATGAAAACTCTGATCCCTTATACACCTTCCTATTTTTTGAAGTTTGACTCACACATTTCATCTTTATTTACTGTGCGCAATGCAAAGTTTTATTATTATATTTATCCATTTGTATTTTGCAGCTCATGAAAAATAAAAAGCAGAGTTATGTTACAAAACAATTATAATATTGATATTTACTAATATTGTTAGTTTTATAAGAGATCATTATTCATAGTTATGAGTTTTTGTCTAATGTACTTCTTTTCCAAATGAAAGGATCACTTCTTTATTTATTTTAGGGCATTTAGTGGTAATAAACTACTTCAATTTTGTTCATTTGAGACTGTCTTAAATTTCTCCCTCATTTATGAAAAATCATTTTTGCAAAATACAGAATTCTTGCTTGAAATTTTGTTTTTTTCTTTCATCACTTTAAATATGTGACCCATTTCCTTTTGCCTTTTATTATGTCTAATGACAAATCTGTGCTTAATCCTAGCAAAGAGTCCTTGTACATGGTAAGACACTTCTCACACTGCTTTGAAGATTCTATTTGTATTTTCTTTTGATATTTTCAATGTAATGTATATTTTGAATTTGTTCTATTAGGAGTTTGTTCAGGTTCTTAGATGTGATTATATGTGTCTTTCTTGGAATTTAGGAAGTTTTTAGTCATTATTCCATCAAATATACTTTCCACCCTATTTTCTCTCTTCTTCTGAGCTAGTCTTTGCTTAATGACTTTTCCACACTAATTTTGGAAAACTGTATTTATTCCATGTAGTATACAATTGATGATGTCTTTGTTCTATTAGCTTGTATTAAACTAATATTTTTGCAGAAAAAAACTTTTGAACGCCTGTAGGGAAAAAAACACATAAACAAAATAGCAATGCAATACAAAACAAAATAAAAATACAACACTTCTCTAGCCTTGCAGAATGGCTCTTTGCTGGGGATATACCCTTCAATCCTTAGTCGGGCTTGGACTGAACCTGGAGAGCATCCCCATGTAAAAGCCAAGAGACTTCCCAGGTATTTTCAGAGCATACACCTTGCCTGGGTTTGTTTCCTGGCTTCCTATATATTCTAGTATGTATGGGTATTCCAGAATGTTATAATTTCCCAAAGAAATTAATCCCAGGAGCCCAGTCCTTTATTGTATGCCTCAACTGTAATCATTTTCACTGGATAGCAGCAGTTTGATCATTTCCTTATAGCAATTTTGATCAATGACTGCCACTTTTCCAACTGGAGTGATTTCTGTGATAGGTGAAACAGAGACAATGGACACGTGAATATAGGTGCATGGTACTTTGGAAATAAATGTACTCTAGTACATCCATACCCAGGATCTACAGCCCCATACTGGAATTGTGGGCCTTCCCTAAATCCACCACAGAGAATGGAGGGGATGGGCAAGATTAGTAAAAGAGCTAGGTAGTTTTTTCCTACCATTTCTACCTTGTCTTTTTCTTAATTCAGCACCCTCTGGTTCCTGTAAACTTATTTTTATTAGAGAAGTTGTGGCTTTATGTATAACATACGAGATTCCCATACATCACCCCACCACTAATTGAATTGTTGTGGCACATTTGTTACAAATGATGGAAAAACATCATCAAAATATTACTGCTAATTATAGTCTATACCTTACATTTGGTGAATTTTTCCTACAAACCACCCTATTATTAACACCATATATTAGTACTGAATATTTTTATAGTTCATGAGAAAACATTCTCATATTTTTACCATTAACCACTGTCCATAATCCACAAAGGGTTCACTGTGTTAAAAGTCTCATGCCCTGTACAATTCATCCAAACTGTACACTCAGTGGTTCTCAGTTTCATCACAGAGTTGTGCTCTCTTCACCTCAGTGAATTTTAGAACTTTTTCATTATTCCAAAAGCAAAAATCCGATACCATCATATACTTCCCAATTTTTGGTCCTTAGAATTGATATAGTAACATCTTTGTCATTGCTGTAAAAATATTACAATATTTTTAACTATAGTCCATAAGTTACAGAACATGCATTTTCCCATACATTGCATATTCTTTTTTTAAAAAAAATTTTTCATTGCCATATTCTTAACACCTTATAATAAACATTCTTGTATTTGTACTATAAACCACAGTCCTCATCCACCACCAAAATCACTGTGTTATACAGTCCCTAGATTATCCTCTAGCTTCCTTTAAATTCACATTTATGTCCCTAGAGTACCTCTTTCCCACACAAACATATTAATAAATCAGCACTTTTAGCTATACTCAGTGTAATGAGTATCCATTTTCAAACATTTACACTCAACCTTATTGAACATTCTCCATAGATTCAGTATCTGCTCCCCCATCTCAATTCATGTTCAGTGTTGTATTAACCTATACTCTATAGTTTAACTCCATGAAGTTATTCATAAAAATAAATACTATATTAATTATACTATTTGTCCTTTTGTATCTGGCTTATTTCAATCAACAAAATTTCCTCCAGGTTCATCTATGTAGTCTTTGCATCACAACTTCATTTCTTCATAAAGCTGAATAGCATTATATCAAATGCATATACCACATTTTGTTTATTCATTCAATAGTTGGACATGGGATGTTTTCATCTTTCAGCAATCATGAATAATGCTACAATGAATATCAATTTGCAAATATGTGTTCATATCATTGTTTCTGGTTTTCTGAATATATACCTAGAAGCAGTAATGCCCAATCATATGGCAATTCTATATTTGGCTTCCTGAGAGATCAACCAAAAGATCTTCCACAGAAGCAGTACCATTATGTATTCCCACCAACAGTGAAGGAGTGTTCCTATTTCTCCATATCTTCTACAGCTCTTATAGTTTACTCTTGTTTTTTTTTTTTTTTTAAATAATGCCATTCTGTAATCATGAAATACCTCATGGTAGTTTTGATCTGCATTTCCCTAACTGCTAGTGATGTTAACCATATTTCATATGCTTTTTGTTCATTTGGGTTTCCTCTTTGGAAAAATGTCTGTAGAAATCAAACCATTATTGCTTATGTGGTTTCCAAATATTTTCTCCTATTAGTAGGCTGCATTTTCACCTTTTTTGGCAAAGTTTTTTGAAGCATAAAGTGTTTAATTTTGAGGAAATCCCATTTATCTATTGTTTCTTTCATTACTTAAACTTTGGGTGAAAGGTTTACTAAACCATCACCCACCACAGGACCTTGAAGATGTTTCTTTACATTTTATTCTAGGAGATTTATGGTTCCAGATTTTATATTTAGATCCTTTATGCATTTTAATTATCTTTTGTATAAGGTGTGGGAAATGAGTCCTTATTCTTCCTTTTATATATGGATATACAGTTCTCCCAGTACTACTTGTTGAAAAACCTATTCTGACCCAGGTGGGGATTTATCAGCCTTGTCAAAATCATTTGACCATAAATGTGAGAGTCTATTTCTGAACTCACAATTCAATCCCATTTTTCAATAAGTCTATCACTATGCCAGTGACATGCTGTTTTTACCATTGTAGCTAGGTAATATGCATTAAAGCCAGGAAGTGAGAGCCCACCAACATCGTTAACATTTTAAAAGATATTTTTAGCTATTTAAGGCCCCTTACACAATTAAGAAATCTGATAATTGGGCTTTCTATTTCTGAAAACAATACTGTTGTAATTTTTATTGCGATTTCATTGAATATATAAATTAGGTTTGGTAGAATTGACATCTTAATGATATTTTGTTTTTGAAATCCATGAACATAGAATGTCTTTTCACTTATTTAGGTCTTCTTTAGGTTCTGTTAGCAATATTTTGTGGTTCTCTCAATACAAATTCTTTATTTACTTTGTTAAATTTCTTCCTAAATATTTGATTTTTAAAAATATATATATTTTATTTTTAAAGATATTTAGATTACACAAATGTTACACAAAAATTATACTGATTCCCATATACCCTGCTCCCAACACCTCCCAAAACCTCCCACATAAACAACATCCTTCATTAGTGTGGCACATTCATTGCAATTGATAAATGCATACTGGGGCATTGTCACTGAGCATGGACCATAGTTCAGATTGTAACTTACACTCTCTCCCACACAATTCTGCAGGTTATGGGAATATATATAATGGCATATATCTGTCATTGCAATGCCATTCAGGATGATTCCCAAGTCCCAAAAAAGCCCCTGCATTATACCTGTCTTTCCCTCCCCCTTCCCCCAAGACCCTCCAGTGGCCACAGCCTCCACATCAATGCTGTAATTTCTTCCATTGCTAGAATCTCAACATGTCCATTGAAGAATATCAGTAAGTCAACTCTAGTGCATAGTTCATTCCCCAATACTGAGGATTCTGGGATGATGATGTCCACTCCACCTCTAATTGAGAGGGTGTTATGATCTGATACAACTGTAGGATGGGACTACCTTGCTTGCAGTTGTAGGCTTTCTTGTTTCCTTGATACACTATTTTTCAATCCCCACTTCCTTGTTAGTTGTCCTGGATGAGTCCAATGAACTGCTGTGTAGGTGTTGCAACTCTGCTGAGGCTCAAGGCCCAGATGCAATATGGACAGTCCAAAGATTCAAGTCTCTTGGATATACACCTACCAACTCCAGCACCAAGTATAGGTTCAAATAGAAGGGACAAATGTGCCATGTGTAGGGAAGCCATAACTGAGTCCAAATCTGTCACTCTCAGGAGCACAAACTCTGAAGTAGGGCCCACTGGCAATGCACCAAACTCCAGAGGTCTCTGCCCTGACCACAGGACCTGGGTGTCTCCAGAGCCCTCAAGAGCCCCACTATTTGATCTAGTATTCACTTTGGCAGTCTATGTGGTTCTGCTGAGAAGTGCATAAGCATTACCTCTCTGATGACCTCCTGACTCACTTTGAAGTCTCTTAGCCATATACACTCATTTGCTTTTACATTTTTCCCCTTTTATTCGAGGACTTTTTCCAGTTATATCACCAGCCAGTGCTTGGTAGTAATCCCTTAGTGCCAGGGAGGCTCATCCCCAGGAGTCCTGTCCCACTCTGGGTTGGGGGGGGGCGGTAGGTAATGCATTTATATGCAGATTTTGGCTTAAACAGAGACCACATTTGAGCAAAAAGGAGGCTCTCAGGAGGCAAACCTTAGGCACACCACAACACTAAGATAAGTTTCAATTTCAAGAGTAAAGGCTCACAAGCATAGTTGTCAATATCAAGGGCCCATCAATGGACCATCTTCCTTCACCATTCTTTGCCCCTGCACTTGGGAGACAATTGCTGCTACATTAGAGAATGTGACAGCGATCTCCAGGATGGTGATTCAATAATTTCTTGATTATTGTTTGAATGTCCACCCACTGTGATAATGCTCCATGACGATTTGAACACATTTATATACCTTATATATATGTCCAAGTGAACTTCCTACCATTTATCCCCCATCATGGATACCCTACACAAATTGTCCTCTCCTGCCCCAGTTGTAACCCTTCTATGATCTAAAGCTTCTTAAAAAATAAAGACAATAAAATAGCCAAATACAATTAATATGAAAATGAAATAATAATGGTAGGTTTAAATATAAGAAATAAAATAAATAAAAGTTTAAAGAAATCTAAAAATAAAATAAAATTTAAAAAATTGGGATATTAAAAATAATGAAAATTATTTAAAAATTGTTCTGGACATTTTGCCTTTCATCACTGTAATAACTGTTATCCTGTATGTACAGTGACATTTTCTTCCATTTATTTCCCAGTGTCTTACATTTTTCATTTTCTTTTCAAAGAAGTTTTAGGTCACAGTAAAGTCACCTACAGAATATAGGGTACTCCCATATACCCAACATCCTTCCCATTTTCCCCTTTCCCATATTAATACCTTTTTTTATGTAGATGACATGTGTGTTACAACTGATATACAAATAGTGAAACATAACTACTAACCATGGTCAAAGGTTTACATTATGGTTTACATTTTAGACCATACACTTTTATAAATGTTGGTGATATTTAACATGGCTTGTGTCTGGCATTGCAAGATCATGTAGAACACTTCCATGTAGAATACCCCCTTTCCATCTATTCTATTCCTCCCTTCCCCTCCCCTTGGGGCCCATGGTGACCACTCAGCTTCACTCCTTGGATGACAAGATTCATAATTACTTGCAACAACACTGAGGTCTTGACAACTGGTTTGTCTTCCCTTAATAGAAACTGTCCATGCTCTCTAAAGAATCTCACACTGCTGTTTGAGACCATAACAGTTCTTCAAAGGATGGGAGTCCAGCTCCTTGCCTCTCATTATGTGGGTCTCCACCCACTGATACAATACATTTTGACAAAATTATAACTCACGCACTCCCTAGAAGCATGCCTGAGGTGTGCCCTGTCCTGAATGCCCCCCATCCAACATCCTAAACAAGCAACCCTTCCTTGTCATATTGCCATAAGAGCATTCCCAATTTTGTACTTTCAACCACATGCCCACCAAATATCTGTGTTTACCTGGTCATTCCTCCAACCCTCCCCCCAATTCCATGAACCATCCAACCCACCCTCTCCATTCTACCCATCTGTCAAACTTGCACCTCCCAACCCAATAGTATCACTGCCCTCCTGTCATATCCCTTCAATCCCCAACTACACATTTCCACTTTATCATAGATTACTCTCCTATGGGCATTGGTTCACAACCTTCTTCTCCCTTTCTATTTCCTGTAAACCTATCTTCCAGAAAATAGCTCTCTGAGTCTGCTCAATTTGCTTAATTCATATCAGTAAGGTCATGTAATATTTGTCCTCCAATGCCTGTTTTGCTTCACTCAACATAAGGTCCTCAGGATTCATCCATGTTATCCCATATGTTAACACTGTATTCTTTCTTACAGCTAAGCAATATTCCATTGTATGTATGTGCTCTATTTTGTTTATCCATTCATCTGTTGATGGGCATTTGGGTCAATTCCAACTTTTGGCAATAGTGAATAATGCCGCTATGAACATTGGTGTGCATATTATCTGTTCATGTCTTCCTTTCAATTCCTCTGGGATATACTGAGCAGTGAAATTGCTGGATCATATGGCAGTTCTCTAGTTAGTTTTTTGAGGAACTGCCAAAATGCCCTCCACAATGGCTGAACATTCTACATTCCCACTAGCAGTGGATAAGAGTTCTCATTCCTCCACATCCACTCCAACACTTATAGTCCTCTGTTTTTTTAATAGCCGCTAGTCTATTGGGTGTAAGATGATATCTCATTGTAGTTTTGATTTGCATTTGCCTAATAGCTAGTGATGTTGAGCATCTTTTCATGTGCTTTTTAGCCAATTGTGTTTCTTTCTTGGAGAAGTGTCTTTTCAGGTAGCTTGCACATTTTTTAAATGGGTTGTCTGTCTTTTTTTTTTTTTTCAAGGTGTAGGATTTCTTCTTATATGCTGGATAATAGGCTCCTATCAGATATATGGTTGCAAATATTTTCTCCCAATGGGCAGGCTACATTTTTAGTTTCTTGATAACCTCCTTTGAGGTGCAAAAGTTTTTAATTTTGAGGAACTCCCATATATCTATTTTTTTCTTTCACTGCTCTTGTTTTGAGTTAGAAGTTCATGAAACCATTTCCTACTACATGGCCTTGTAGATGTTTCCCTACATTATTTTCAAAAGTCTTTATGGTCCTGGCTCTTATATTTAGATTTTTGATCCATCTTGAGTTGATTTTTGTATAAGGTGAGAGATGGTGTCCTTCTCTTAATCTTTTGGAAGTGGATATCCAAGCTCCATTTGTTGAAGAGGCCATTCTTTCCCAGTTGAGAGGGCTTGGTGGCCTTGTTGAATATCTGATGACTGTATATTTGAGGATCTATACCAGAACTCTCAATTCGGTTCCATTGGTCAGTATGTCTATCCTCTGCCAATACCATGCAGTTTTGAAAACCGTAGGTTTTCAGTGTGTTTTAAAGTCAGGTAGTGTGATTCCTCCGAATTCATTTTTCTTTTTCAATATGTCTTTGGCTATTCAGGGCCTCTTGCCCTTCCAAATAAATTTCATAGTTTTTCCAATTTATTAAAAAATTCTGTATTGATTTTTATTGGGATTGCATTAAATCTGTAGATTATTTTGGGTAAAATAAACATCTTAATGAAGTTTAGTCTTCCTATCCCTGAACAGGGGATATTCTTCCATTTATTTAAGTCTTCTTTGATTTCCTTTAACAGTGTTGGGTAATTTTCTGAGCATAATTCATTTACATCTTTAGTTAAATTTATTCCTAGATAATTGATTCTTTTAGTTACTATTGTAAATGGTATTTTTTTCTTGATTTCCTCCTAAGATTGCTCAT
Source organism: Cabassous unicinctus (assembly GCA_029593785.1). Classification (NCBI taxonomy): domain Eukaryota; kingdom Metazoa; phylum Chordata; class Mammalia; order Cingulata; family Chlamyphoridae; genus Cabassous; species Cabassous unicinctus. The sequence continues at coordinate 25,377 of JAQZBX010000677.1, read as the reverse complement.
TATTGTTGTAGAGAAATACTATCAATTTTTGTGCATTGATCTTATAAACTTTGACATTACTGAACTCATTTACAGGTTCTAGTAGCTTTGCTGTAGATTCCTCAGGGCTTTCTATGTATAAGATCATGTTTTCTGCATATAGTCAAAATTTTAGTTCTTCCTTTCCAATGTGGATGACTTTTACATCTTTTCTTGCCTCAGTGCTTGAGCAAGTATTCTAATAAAGTTAGAAGTTAAATAGGAGTAGTGATAGTGGCCATCCTTGTCTTGTTCTCAATCTTAGAGGGAAAGCTTTTAGGATTTCACCATTGAATATGATGTTATCTCTGGGTTTTTCATATATACCCTTTATCATGTTCAGAAAGTTTCCTTCTATTCCTATCTTTTGCAGTGTTTTTTTTTTATCAGAAAAGGTTGCTGTATTTTGTTGAATGCTTTTCTCTGTCTATAAAGATGATCGTGTGATTTTTTTTTCAGTCTGTTTATGTGGTGTATTACATTGTGTGATCTTCTTATGTTGTACCATCCTTGCATACCCGGGATGAAACCAACTTGATCATGGTGTATAATTCATTTGATGTGTTGTTGAATGCAATTAGCAAGTATTTTGTTGGGGATTTTGACATCTAGGTTCATTAGAGAGATTAGTCTGTAATTGTCCTTTCTTGTAGTATCTTTGTTTGGCTTTGGTATTAGGGTAATGTTGGCATAATAGAATGAGTTAGGCAATGTTCCTTCCACTTCTATTTTTTGGAAGAGTTTAAGGAGCATTCGTGTTCTTTCTTTCTGGAATGTTTGGTAGAATTCACCTGTGAAGCCATTTGGTCCTGGGCTCTTCTTAGTTGGGAGGTTTTTGATGACTAATTCTGTCTCTTTACTTGTGATTGGTCTGCTGATTTCATCGATTTCTTATTTCATCAATGTAGTCTGCTTTTGAGATTCTAGGAATTTGTCCATTTCCTCTAAATTAGCCTTCTTATCGGCATATAATTTTTCAAAGTATCTCTTATGATACTCTTTATTTTGTGGGGTCAGTGGTGATAACCCCTTCCTCATATCTTATTTTGTGTATTTTCATCTTCTCTCTTTTTTCTTTGTTAGTCTTGCTAAGGGTTTGTCATTTTTATTGGTCTTCTCAAGATTCAGCTTTTGGTTTTGTTCATTTTTTCTAGTGCTTTCTTATTTTCTATTTCATTTTGTTCTGCTCTGAACTTTATTTCCTTCTTTTTACTTCCTTTGGGGTTATTTTGCTGTTTTTCTAATTCCTCCAGGTATGCTGTTAAGGTTTTTATTTTAGCTCTTTCTTCTTTTTTGATATATGAATTTATGGTTATGAATTTCTCTCTCAGTACAGCTTTTTCAACATTTCATAGGTTTTGATACATTGTGTTGTCATTTTCTTTTATTTCAAGGTAGTATTTATTTATTTATTTATTTTTATTTTTATTTTTTTTAAGATTTCCTCTTTGACCCACTGTTTGTCTAATAGGGTGTTTTAACTTCCATGTCTTTGTGACTCTTCTGGTTCTCTAGCCCTTACTGTTTACCAGTTTCATTCCACTGTGGTCAGAGAAATTACTTTGTATGATTTCAATCTTTCCAAATTCATTGAGCATTTTTCTGTGGCCTAGTATGTTGTTTATTTTGGAGAATGGTCCATGTGCATTCTAGAAGAATGTAGATCCCACTGTATTTGGGTGTAGTGCTTTGTATATGTCTCTTAGGTCCAGATCTTCTAATGTATTATTCAAAGTTTTGTTTCTTTGTTGATTCTCTGATATGCTTTAATTGTGATAATGCTGTATGAAATTCCCCCACTGTTACTGTAGAGACATCTATTTCTCCACTTAATTTTTCCAGTGTTTGCCTCATTTATTTTGAGGCAACTAGGTGCATAAATGTTTATGATTGTTCTTCCTTCCTGAAAGATTACCACTTTAACTAATATTTAGTGCCTGTCTTTGTATCTTACAATTGTTTTGCATTTAAGCTCTATTTTGTCAGATATTAGTATAGCTACCCCCACCCTTTTTTGGTTTTTGTTTGCTTGTAAGATTGTTTTCCAGCCATTCACTTTTAGCCCCCTTAGGTCCCTGGGTCTAAGGTGGGTTTCTTGTAGACAACATATAGATGGGTCATATGTCCTTATCTATTCTGCCAATCTGTGTTTATTGATTGGTGAGTGTAATCCATTAACATTCAGTGTTATTACTCTCAAGGAATACTTACATTAGCCCTATTTTCTTTGGGTTTATGCATATCATATGTTGCTTTTATTTCTCTTTTTGTCTTTTTAGTTGTTCTTACACTCTCCTCCAACTCATTCTTTCCTGTTTTTTCCTTTCAGCCTGCAAAATTCCCTTTAGTATTTCTTGAAGGACAGGTTTCTTTTTGGCATACTGTCTTAATTTCTGTTTATCTGTGAATATTTTGAAATCTCCACCATTTTTTTTAATGCCAGCTTTGCTGGATAAAAAGTTCTTGGCTGGAAGTTTTTTTCTTTTAATACCTTAAATATGTCATATCACTGCCTTCTTGCCTCCACTGTTTCTAATGAGAAGTCAGCACTTAATCTTATTGAGCTTCCCTTGTATGTGTTGGTTCTCTCTTCTCTTGCTGCTTTCAATATTTTCTCTCTGTCTTAACCACTGGACAGTTTGACAAGTATATCTCTTTCTGTAGGCCTGTTGGAATGTATACTGTTTGTGGTGTGCTGCACTTACTGGATATGTATATCCATCTCCCTCAATAGGGTTGGGAAATTTTCAGCCTTTATTTCCTCCAACATTCCTTCTGTCCCCTTTCCCTTCTCTTCTCCCTCTGGGATGCCTATGTGTATGTTTGTGTGTTTTGTGTTGTCATTCAAATCCCTAAGTCCCTGCTGCATTTTTTCTATCTTTTTATCTATCTATTCTACTATCTGTTTAATTTCAGATGTACTGTCTTCCATATCACTAATTCTTCCCTCTGCCTGTTCAAAACTGCTGTTATGTGCTTCCCGTGTATTTTTGATTTCTTGCATTGTGCCATTCATCACCATCATATCCATTACCTTTTTTATGTATATTTACAATTTCTTCAGTATGTTCTCCCAGTGTATTCTTAATATCCTTGATCTCTTCCTTCACTTCATTATGTTCGTCTGGGATATTTATTTGGATGGCTTTGATTAGTTGTTCAATGTTCTATATCTCTTCCTGGTTTTTAGTTTACATTGGACTGGGTCATGTCTTCCTGTTTCTTTATATGGTTTGTAATTTTTCATTGCTGTCTGGTCATCTTTTTATATTGATGTGTTTATTCAGTTGATTAACTTCTCTCTTAACTCTAGGTTTTCATTTAGTTGCTGTGTTTGTGTCTGTGTGTTAAGTTTATTAAACTTTAATTATTAAAACAATGCTGAATTAAAAAAATAATATCAGAAATCTTTGTCTTATTCACATCTTAGAGGGAAAGTATTCAACATATCACCATTATTTATTAAGCTAGATGTAAGTTTTACATAGATACCATTTATCAGTTTGAGGAATTTGCCTTCTATTAGAAGTTTACAAGAGATTTTTCAAGACTGGAGGGTAGATTTTGCCAACTGTTTTTTCTTTACCCAAACATATGATTTTTAAATAAGTTACTCTTAGTATTAATATTAGTAGGAATAGTTTTCATTTAATTAGCATTTTTCTATCAGTGATCAAAACATAGTTTCTTAGAAAATCAGCAGTCCATCCTAGATACATAAATTTGTAAGAATTTATTAACAATTTTTCCCTTTTATTCTTTAATGTTTCTTCTACACATGCAGCACATACTGACGTACTTTGAGTTTTCCTTTTTTTTTTTGTCTTTGTTTATCGCTATTTTCAAATGTATTATTTTTGTTCTGAAAGATCCTTGTTCCTTTAACATTTTCTATCACACTTTTTTATTTATAAGGTCTTTGATTTAATTTAAATTTATTGTCTTTATTTTGTATCTCAAGAGGAAATCAGCACCAGAGATGAGGAACCCAGTCCTGGGGTGGGCAGGCCCTGGGCATGGGGATGGGGGTCCACTCTGGCATTGGAATTTAGGCTGATGTTCCCACACTGCCTCAGGTAACTTGGCTACTCCAGGCTATTGCTGTGAAACAAGCATTGGGGCCCAGGTTCTTCCCAGAGAAGAGGGTGGTCTTTCAGGGTTCCAATGGAGTGGGAGACTCTGGTTTCCACTGCAGGCGCCCCCCACGACGCTGCTTGGCTGGTGTGGGCCGGGGCTGGGAGCAGGAAACCGAGGGCAGGCCCCCACCTCAGGGCACAGTCCCAGTTAGAAAAGTTGGTGCCCCGGCAGGAGCTCAGGGGCTCCAGGAGCCTCAGCAGTCCCGAGCCCCGCGGGCTGTGGGATCTTGAGCCCTGTCAGTCCCTGGGAGCGCTCCACAGCGCAGAGGAGCGGGGAGACTCGGGGCGGCCGCTCGGCTCAAGTTTGCTGCCCTTGCTTAGTGGGAGCTTGGAAAGCTAGGGTCATCTCGGCGCTCATCCCCCGCCTGCCCTGTGCGCCTCTTCCTGTGTCCAACAGTCCCCACCGCTGCGCCAGCAGCTCCTGGCTCAGAGCGGAGACGCGTCTCACAAGGCTTCCGCGCCACTCCCGGCTGCTGTGGTGCAGTGTCCGCTCCCGCCCTCCCTGGGACCCGCGTGGCCCGCTGGATACCTGGTCCGGTGCGCGCCCGGAGCGGTTGCAGCGCCCAGCGCAGGCTCCATCCTCGTGTCTAGAGTCAGACTCCTCCGGGGCCTGCGGGTGGCAGCGGCGGTGGCAGCACCATCCTCCGCCCCCAGCACCATCCTCCGCCCCCAGCACGCTCCTCCTCCGCCCCCTCCTCTTCCTCCGCCTTCGCGGACGCCTTGTCTGCCCTCTTCAAGGCCCGGGGGCGCAAGCAGCAGAGTGCGTTCTCCAGGGCAGGGCATGGGACCAAGGTCGGGAGAGCGCCACCAAATGCGCCTCAGCCAGGGGTGCTGGAGAGCAGCAGCCGCAGCCACCTGAGTCCGCCCACAGGCCTGGAGTCCAGGAGCCAAGAGCAATGGCCTTATTTATATTTTAAAGTGCTGGTCCATTAATTTCAACTCTCTGTTTCTAAAAGCAAATTTTTTGGTCAGTGGAAAATCATTTTAATCACAGAATTTTACATTTTCTTCCATAAATCCTGCTTTATATTAGTAAATGACCTTATGCTCCATATCAAATAAAATATTACAAATTATTTAGAAGAAAATATTTAAAATAACTCATATCCAAATGTCAAAATTGGGTGGAGCAAACTAGTTTCTCAGAAATCTCTTGTCCAGTGCCCACAGCATACAAGACAAGAGGGCATTAGCCAGGGTTCTCTAAGGAAACAGGACTAACAGGAGATATTTGTAAATATGAGATTTTATAAAATTATCTCATGTGACTGTTGGGGTGTACATTCCTTAATGTAGGCTGCAAGCCATGAACTCAAATGAAGGACCTCGATAAGATCCACAAAAGCTGCCTGAAGTAGAGTTAGAAATTCTCTCTTCTAACTGTTGAAATCATCACTTCTCCTTTTAAGACCCTTCAAGTGATTAGATTAGATGTCTCATCGCTGAAGGCAATCTCCTCAGTTGATTGTAGATGTAATCAGCCATAAATGCAATCAGTTCATTTATAATTGAAGTCCACAAAATGTCCTCATAGTAACAATGAGGCCAGGGCTTTCTTGACAAAACAAATGTGTACCGTTAACTGCCCAAGTTGACACATAAACCTATAACAGTTTACCCTCAGTCAACTTGGCAAACATCACCTCAAACCATACATAATCTCTAAATAAAAACAATAAAACATATTTTTCAACTAACAATATGCAACTATCCTACATACAACTGGAAACAAATCAAGTCTCTCGAGAATAAGGTACAAGTCCTTGGATAATATTCACTCTTAAACTCCATATCCTATAACTTAAATATTATGACATGAAACTAATACCAGTTATGTCAGATGATAAGGAGATAAGATAGGAAACAAAATAAAGATATATTCTTCATGTACATATACAAACATAGCAAAACAAGGAAGAAATATCCATTACAAGTACAGTTCTTTTTTCTGTAACTGATCACATGGTCATAGTTCATATTCATCACTACATTCTTTCACTACCAATTTCATGTTCCATTTACATTCAGCAAGCATCTTATCTACTCATGGTTCTTTGCTTGGTGGGGTGACCTTAACCTTCATTCCTGAAGTTTCCAGGATATTGTTAGTCTTGCCTGGACTGGGTTGTTGCAGTTTTTGATGGACTTTAATCCCAGGGCATGCTAGTACTTAGGTATGCCCCATGGGATCTCCTGTATTATGATGCATACTCTTTTTTAAATCCATTGTGTAGTTGCAGTCCTATTTCTCCTTCATATTCAGGATCAATCATCTGGCCAGTTTGATAACCTCTTTGTCTGTTGATTCAGAAGCATGAAGAACCTGAAGTGTCAAAGTGGCATTCTTAACTTACATTTAAATGGAACACTTGTTGTGTTTCCTGGTGGAAGCACTCCTCTTGTTGGCACTATGACTTGTAGGCCAGCAGAGATTAAAGTTGCCAGGACAAGATACAAAAGTTTTCTAGTGGATCACTAGGGGTAAGAGTAAGTAGTATCACTCCCATCTCCACCTTTGACTCCAGGACCCATGAATCCTGACTATGGGAGAAACAACACCATAAAGGGGATGCTGCTTTAGAGCATATGCAGCCTCCTGGAGAACATTACCCCAGCCCTTTAAAGTATTGTCACCCAATTGGCACCATATTTGAGTCTTCAAAAGGGCTTTCCATAATTCTATCAATCCAGCTATTTCAGGATGATGGAGGACCTGGTAAGACCAATGAATTGCCTGAGCAAGTGCCTATTCCCACACATCATTTTCTGTGAGGTAGATTACTTGATCAGAAGCAATGTTGTATGGAATAGCATAAAGGCATTCTGCAAGTCCATGGATGGTAGTTTTGGCAGAAGGATTGCGTGCAGGGAAGGCAAACCCATATCTGTAGTATGTGTCTATTCTAATTAGAACAAATTGCTCTCCCTTCCATGACAGAAGAGGTCCAATGTGGTCAACCTACCATCAGGAAGCAGGCAAGTTATTTCAGGGTGTGGTGCAGTATCAGGCTCTGAGTGTCGGTCTCTGCTGTTGGTAGATTGGGCTCTCAGAAGTGGCTATAGCCAAGTTGGCCTTGGTAAGGGGAAGTCCATGATGCTGAGCTGATGGAAAACTTGCATTCCTACTACCATGGCCACTTTGTTTGGGAGCCTATTGGGCAATGAGAAGAGTGGCAGGGGAAAGAGGCTGAGAGGTATCCACAGAATGTATCATCTTATCTACTTGATTATTAAAATCTTCCTCTGCTGAAGATGCTCTGGTGAGGATTCATTTAAGACAGAAATATCTTCATGTTATTTGCCTTCTTTGAAAGGTCTATCCAAAATGTCTTTAACACCAATTTTCCAATTATGTTCCTTCCAAGTCCCTGACTATCCAGTGAAATCTTTGGCCACAGCCCATGAATCATGTATAAATGCAGCAGTGGTCATTTCTCCTTCTTTCCAAAAAAAAGAGAACAACCACCAGGTTCACTGCTCAAAGTTCTGCCTACTAGTATGATTTCCCCTCAGCACTGTCTTTCACAAGGTCATCCCAGAAAGGGGCTGTGGTGTTGTAGCTATGCACTTTTGAGTAGTATATGCAGAACCATTTGTAAACCAGCCCCGAGTTTTTGCTTCCTCAGTCAACTGATTGTAAGGAACTCTTCAAGAGGCCATATCTATTGTCTGGCAATGAGGAGGTAACATAGCAGTAGTGGAAGCAATGCATATTTGGGCTATTTACTCATGTAATTACTTGTACCTTCAGGACAAGCTTGAGACCCATCATGTATATACCACTTCCATTTTGTGATGGAGTGTTGCAGAGCGTGCCCAGAATTGTGGTTTGGTGGATCAGACAATACCCAGCTAATGATATTCAACTCAGGTTATGTTGATATCTTGGTGGCCCTGGTTAAGTGTTCAGTCTCTACTAAGGCCCAGTAGCAGGCCAAAAGCTATTTCTCAGAAGGACAGCAGTGATCTGCAGAGGATGGCAGGGCTTTGTTCCAAAATATTAGCGGTATGCATTGAGATCCTCATATAGGCACCTTCTAGAGTCTCCAGACTCTATTTGCACTGACATTTCCAATACCTTTGGATCTGCTGGGTCATATAGCCCAAGTGGCAGGGCTGCTTGAACAGTTGCCTGGACTTGTCACAGAGACTCCTCTTGTTCCTGTTCCCACTCAAAACTAGAAACTTTCCTAAGTACTTGGTAAATGGGACAGAATAGTACACCTAAATGGGGAATATATTATCACCAAAATCCAAAGAGGCTACCAAGGCATTGTGCCTTTTTCATTTTCTGGTCATAGGAAGGGCCATATCGAATAGTTTATCCTGCACTGTAGAAGTGATTTCTTACATGCCTCACACCACTGAACACATAAAAATTTAACAGAGTTTGAAGGCCCCTGTGTTTTTGTTGGGATTATTTCCACACACAAATGTCTTTAAAATAAGTCTAGAGTATTTGCTGTATTTTCTTCACTAGGTACAATCAACATGATGTCATCAATATAATGTGATGTCTCATGAGAGGGAGAGATGATCAAGGTCCCTGTGAACAATATTATGACATAAGGCTGGAAAGTTGATATACCCTGAGTTAGGATAGTGATAATATATTGCTGACTTTGCCAGTTGAAAGCAAACTCACTAACATCAATTGAGAAAAAAGCATTTTCCAGATAAATAACTGCACACCAGTGTACCAATGGTGTGTTGATTTTCTCAAGCAATGATACCACCTCTGCAATTGGAATCACCACCTAGTTAAGTTTATGATAAGCCACTGTTATCCTACAAGATCCATTTTTTTTCTGCACAGACCAATAGGATAGTTGAATGCGGAAGTGGTGGGAATCCCCAGCCCTGCATCCTTCAAGTGTTTGGCTGTGGCACTGATCTCTGCAATCCATACTGGAATCTGCTATTGTATTTGATTTACTATTTTGCTAGGTAAGGGTAGTTCTAATGGCTTCCACTTGGCCTTCCTACTATAATAACCCTCACTTCACAAGTCCAGGAACCAATGTGAAGACTCTGCCAGTTGCTGAGTATGTCTAATCCTGAATAGGGGAAATAACCACAGAATGTTCTGGAGACACAATAGACCCATGTTAGATGAACTTGAGCTAAATCTCCATTGTTTGTCTTACTTCCATAAGCCCATACTCTGACAGGTGGACCACAGTGATGTTTGGGTCTCCTGGAATTAATGTCACTTCTGAGGTAGTGTCTAGTAATCCCCAAAATGTCCAATCATTCCTTTTCCCCAATGCACAGTTTCCATGGTAAAAGTACACAGGTCTCTGTGGGGAAGGCTGAGAAGAATATGAACTATAAATTTCTGGCAGTGTATCAGGGCCCTTCCCCAATGGGACCCAGCCTTTACCTCATTCAAGAGGCTCTAGGTCTGTAAACTCTCTCAAGTCTGAGTATTGATTAAGGTACCATGACTCTGTTTCCTTAATTCAAGTTAGAGTTTGTAAACGACCTAGAACTCTTTTGCTTATACAGATCAAGCAAGAATTAAGTAGACTGCCAAACTATTTTACTTCTAGGTATCCTATAATCTATTAACCAACACCAAAGATCTCAGCATCTGGACTATTTTGATTACTTCTTTGATTCCACCATTCATTGTTGTACTCACAACCTCCTTGTCTTTAATGATTAAGTGTTTCCACTTGGCTTCTGCCAACCTAGGATCCAATTATTATCATTGTGACTAAGGATCCTAGATCGGGGACAGCAGTTCCCAAGTTTATATCTGACCTACAGAGAAGCAACCACCAAACTCTTCAAGGAACATGGAGTTAGTCTCACAAATTTATTACTCACAGTCCTGGTGAATGGTGTAGCCTATGGACATTCCTGGGATAGGTGAGGAGGACGTACATGTAAAATGTTCTTACAGTGACAATTAGGCCAGTGCTTCTGTGACCAAACAACTGGGCACCATTAACTGGGCTAGTTGACATGTGAACCTACCTTCACAAGGAGGTTGAAAACAAATAAGTAACTAAGATACCTATAATGGGGTATAGCCATATATCTTTTGGATATGGCTATCCAGTTCTGCCAGCACCATTTGTTGAATAGACTGTTTTGGTCCAGTGGGAGAATTTGATAGCTTTGTCAAAAATCTGTCAACTCTAGAGGCTCCAGTCCCACCTCTGGCAGGGAGGAAGCTGGCAGAACCTGCACCAGCCTTTCTGTGTAACTGCAGCACTTTTGGCTGGCACAGACTGAACAGTTGTATACCTGGGGTTCCATCCCCACACACCACATAGGAGAGGAGTTGTATTTCCTGAGCCTCTCTGGGCAACTGCAGGTGCTTTTGGTCCACACAAACTTGTTTTTGGAGCACTTTTGTTTCCATCTCCACCACTCCAACCCCACAGGATAAGAGGAGGCTGGTGTTTCTTCAGCTTCTCTAGACATTTGCAGACTCTTTTGGCCCATGTGGACTGGATACTCAGACACCTGTAGCTCCATCCCCAACCTCCAATAGTACAAGAGGAGAGATGTGTTTCCTCAGCTTCTCTGGGTAACTGCAGTTGCTTTTGGTGCCCAAAGAGTGAATAGTTGGACACCTGCTCTTCCATTCCCCTCCCCCCACCCCACCCCAGGTAGGATAAGAGAGGAGCTGTGTTTCCTCAGCATTTCTGGGCAGCAGCTAGCACATTTGGCCTGCACAGACTGGACTGGTGGGTGCCTGTGTGTCCACCCCCAAACCCCAATAAGATAGGAGGTGTCTGGTGTTTCTTCAGTCTTTCTGGGGAATGGCAAGCACTTTCATCTACAGGGACAAAACTTTTGGGTGCCTGCAGATCTACCACCACCCCCTAATAGGGTATGAAGGGACTGCTGTTTCTTTAAACTTTCCAGGCAACAGCAGGTACTTTTGGTCTACAGAAAATGAAATGTTGGGTGCCTGTTGATCCACCGCCATTTCCCAATAGGTTAAGAGGAGGTTTGTGTCTCTTCAGCCTCTCCAGGGAACAACAGGCACTTTTGGCCTACAAAGACTGAACTGTTGGGTGCCTGTGGTTCCATCCCCACCTCCTAAGAGGAGAAGGGACAGTACACAGCCTCTCAGGGAAACTGCATTCAGCCCACACAGATGAGCTTGTTGGGCACTCCAGATTGTCCATTCCCTCCCTTGACAGGGAAGGAGAGGGGCTGGTGTTATGTCAGTTTTCATGGGCAACTGCGAACATTTTTGACCTGCATGTCATAGATTGTTGCCAATCCCTGTGGCTCCATCCTTTTCCCAGGTAGGGGAGGAAGGGGTCAGAAAGTTCATCAGTCTCTCCATGCAACTGCAGTCTTAACCTGGATGACTTGCATCATTAAACAGAGCTGCAGCTCTGTCCCTTCTCCTGGCAGAGGAGAAAGTTGGGAGAATTTCATTGGTTCCTGGGGCAATGTGCACAGGTTCAGCTTCCACAGTTTGCAGTGCCAACTACATCTTTGGTTCGTATTACACAACCAGCAAGGGAGAAAGGGCAAGAAAGCCTTAAACTTAAAAAGACCCTGCAATTATTACCTCCGTCCTCCCCCATGGCCTTCAAGTTCTAGCTCCTGTGCCTTGCGGCAGGTCCCTTCGCAGCCAATCACATCAGCGGAACCGCGTTGCCAGCCTATTGGGGACATTTTGTAAAATCAGGGAAGAGCCGAGGTGAAATCCGAATGGGACCCATGATCCCGGGCAGATGGGATGAGCTGGGAATGGACTCCGGAGTCCCGGGTCCAGAGTCATTATTTGACATTTGCCTTCCTGAAAGCAGCCGGGAGGGGTCTGAGACTGGGCGAACTTCAACGTGTTAGGTTACGGTGTAATTAGGTTAATGAGGGTGGTGAGTTTTTATTTAATGTAGAGAAATTATGCCATGATTTGTTGTTTCACAGTGCCTTTTCCACGGATTTCTACAGTTCTATTAACCGATTCATTCAAGGGCAGGTCAAAAGCAAATTCTATTTGTGATTGAATGGGTCTAAAACTAGGAAAAAGGCAATTGCCTGCTAGGAGAGGCTGCCAAGTGGTGACCCCCCCACCCCACTCCACCTTTGCCATTCCCCTAATGGCTCAGGGCTGCCATTTTAAATCCATTTTCTTCCAAATAGCAGTATGTGGCTACATCCCTCACAATCTCTAATGAGTAGTTTCTTATCAACCAAGGATGCGTTACTAGTCCACATTTTAAAATGTACCAACCAATGGACCAGGAAAATTGGAGGACAAACCATCCATCACAGAAGTTTATTCATTTAGAGTCTAAATTGTGAATTGCTCAAAACAACTAGGCCCCAATGAAGGATACCTATTTTTACTATAATTTTTCATTGTTTACTTATTACATACTATGATGACTCAAGTACTAAATATTCTTTTATTGGCCCAAGATATAATCCAAGTCTTGCTTATATTCATAATATGGTTAATAATAGCTTCAGAGTTGCCTGGAGAAATGACTTTTTTTGGGAGGTATTACAATGTGGTTTTTAGATACTACCCTGGATTAAATACTAGTAGAGCAAAGGTTTACTCTCTTGCAATTACTGTATATAATCAATGAAATAAAGTTATTAAAATAGAAGTTTTTAAAAAAGGAAAAAAAGAAAGAAGACACTGGGGGGAAACTGGGGAGGGCTTCCCTGCACTCCGCCCTCCGCTCAGCCCCGGCTCTGTCCTGCGTTCTGCCCCAGCTCCCGCGCCATATTTAGTCTTCCGGGGAGCAGGCACAGAGAGGGGAGGCCAGCGCGGTGGAAGAGGACAAGGGGCTGTTGTCCGGTATCGGAAGGAACCACTCTCCCCGTCGTCGCTTCCGCTGGAGACCCACAGGTAATAGCGTCCTGCCTGCAGAACAATAGGACTCGGCGTGCAAGGAGCCAGGGCCGCACTGCTGCTGGGCGCGCTGCAGCTGCTGGCGCTGCTGGGGATCACCGTGGGCAATGCAGCAGATCCGCAGGGTAAGTGGCTGCGGGAGCCACGAGCCCCCCAGCCCAGGAGGACCCGCACCGCCTGGCAGGGGCTTGAAAGTTGGAAACACGTGCATAAAGTTTGCCGCGGGTCAGGCCAAGCGCAGGAGGCTTGGGGGAGGCCGACGCCTGGGCGGGTCTCCCCGCTCCCCGGAGACCCACTGGGAAAGAATCCGCCAGCGCTTTCTGGAGTATCCCTGGAAGCGAAGGTCGCAGGCCTAGAAGGGTGCGCAGAACCTGTTGAGCTACCCGCAGGATGGGCTTCAGCCGGGGGCTCGACTTAGCCTTTCCCTGAAGTTAATGTTTCCTGGGAGGTTAAAGTTTGTCCAAGGCATCCGCTTGTAAACAGTGTTAGATGTCTTGAAAAATATGTCTACCGAGTCTTGCAGAAACATGTCTTACAGTTAGATGGAGAACCTCTCAGGTGCCCCCTCTCCCTGGCTTTTTATCGCCTAATTGTGTAACAGCAGTCAAGTGATTTACAGTCTTAAGGTTCCCCAGGCGCTTAAAGTTAGGCTTCTGGGCTAATGCAGCTCCATGGGAGACATAGGGGACCTGGTCATACTCCCCGGGGCACAGGTGAATCTTATGCCCTTCCTTGAGAGGCCACTTCTCCCCTCCTGTGCCTTAACCACCAGGCCGTGGTGCACATCAGCAGTACAACCTTAAGAGCAGAGTTGCAGATGGCCAGGAGCCTAGACCTGGTGAATGAGTTCATAACAAAATTATTTTTTAATTAGAGAATTGGGTGTACAGAAAAATCATGCCTAAAATACCACCCTATTATCAACACCTTACATTGGTGTGGTACATTTGTTACAATTAGACATTTTTATAATTGTATTATTAGCTATAATCCATGGTTTAAGTTAGGGTTCATTGTATTGTGCAAGTCCATGTGTGTATATGTGTGTTTTTTAAATTTTTGTTCTACTAAGATACACAACCTAGCATTTTCCCTTTTAACCACATTCAAATATGTAATTCAATGCTCTTAATTATGTTCACAATGTTGTGTTACTGTCACCACCATCCAATACCAAAACTTTTCCCTAATTCCAAATAGAAATAATGTACACTTTAAGCATTAACTCCATATTCTTTGCCCCATCCTTTTCCTTGTTAATCTGTATTCTGTGAGTTTGCTATTCTAATTATTTCATATCAGTGATATCATACAATATTTGGGCCTTTGTGTCTGGCTTATTTCACTCAACCTGATATCTTCAAGTTTCATCCATGTTGTTGCATATAGCAAAACCTCATACATTTATATAGCTGAATAATATTCCATTGTGTGTATTTACCATATTTTGTTTATCCATTCATTGGTTGATGGACACTTGGATTGATTCCAACTTTGGGCTACTGTGAATAATACTGCTATGAACACAGGTGTGCAAAAAAAAAAAAAAGACACTGGAGGAGCACAAAGAATTTGAAAGCATACATGGAAAAATAGCAGATCTAATGGGAATGAAAGGCACAATAAATGAAATAAAAAATATTGGAGTCATATAACAGCAAATTTGAGAGGCCAAAAAAAGATTGGTGAGCTTGAAGACATGGCCTCTGAAAGCAAACATATAAAAGAACAGATGAAGAAAAGCATGGTAAAATTGAACAGGGTCTGCAGGAAGTAAATGGCAGCAAAAGACATGCATACATATGTGTCTTGAGTGTCTCAGAAGGAGAAGAGAAGGGAAAGGGAGCAGGAGGAATATTTAAAGAAATTATGGTGGAAAATTTCCCAAACCTATAGAAGGACATAGATATCCATGTCCAAGAAACACAACATACTCCTATCTGAATAAATACAAATAGACTTATTCTGAGACACATACTAATCAGAATGTCAAATGCCATAGACAAAGGGAGAATTCTGACAGCAACAAGAGAAAAGCAATGCATAGCATACAAGGGATCCCCAATAAGATTATGTGCCAATTTCTCATCAGAAACCATGGAGACAAGAAGGCAGTGGTATGATATAGTTAAGATACTGCAAGAGAAAAACTGCCAGCCAAGAATCTTATATCTGGCAAGAATTTGAAAAATAAGGGCAAGTTTAGAATATTCAGAGATTAACAGAAATGGAGGGAATTTGTAACTAAGGGACTTGCCTTTGCAGGAAATACTAAAGGGGGTGCTACACCATGAAAAGAAGAGATAGGAGAGAGAGGTTTGGAAGAGAGTCTAGAAATGAAGATTGTGTCAGTAAAGGTTTTTTAAAAAGTGTCAAAAGAGTGGTGAAAATAATATACGACAGATAAAACGCAAAGGTCAAAATGTGTGATATGATAAGAACTGTCTTTAGAGTAATAATATTGAATGTTAAAGGATTAAACTCCCCAATCAAAAGACACAGCTTGGTGAACTGGATAAGCAAAGAGATTTAAAGAGTCATTAACCACTTCCTAAAATGAAAAGCCCAGGTTGGGTGATTTCACAGGTGAGTTCCAAGAAGATTTAATATGAATTTAATATGAATTTTACTCAAGCTCTTCCAAAAAATTGAAAAAGAAGGACTGTTATTAAACTAATTCTATGACTCCAATATCACCTTAATACCAAAGCCAGGTAAATACATTATGAAAAGAGAAAATTACAGGCCCATTTCCTTAGTGAGTATGGATGTAAAATTCCTCAACAAATACTTGTTGATTGAACCCAACAACACATTAAAACAATTATTCATCATGATCAAGTAGGTTTTATATGAGGCATGCAAGGATGGTTCAACAGAAGGAAATCAATCAGCATAATACACCAAATTAATAAATCAAAGAAGAAAATTGGCGTGACTTTACCAATTGATGCAGAAAATGCATTTGACAAAATACAGCATCCTTTCTTGATAAAAATACTACAAAATATAGGAATTAAAGGAAATTTTCTCAACATGATAAAGTCCATATATGAAAAACCCACAGCTAAAATTGTACTCAAAATGAAAGACTGAAAGCTTTCCCATTGGGATCAGTGACAAGACAAGGATGCCCCCTGTCACCACTGTTGTTCAATATACTGCTAGAGTTTCTATGTCACCATAGTATCTTGTGTTTATTGGAATCCTATGTTTTCTCATTTTGTTTCTATAAGACTTCCTCAATGTTTCTGGTCACTCAGGGTTTCCTCATTTCATTAACTACTGGATATTTTCATAGAAATTTCTCTAGAATGGGGAGTCTTTCTTTTCCATTATGGCAAGGTATTATATGAGTACTTTTCATGATCTTATCCTTTCAACTACCAGGGCAACATTTACTTCATTTTGTTTATGTGGCCTCTTTTTATAATTTTCATCTCATTTCATACATTAGTAAGCAAATAAATAAGTTTGGGGTACTAATGACAAAGTTTACATTTACACATAAATATAGTTTTCACTCTGAAAGACCACAAATAATCTTTCATGTTCCACTAAACAAAAGAAAACTTCAACTTAAATTTCCAACTACCCTTAATGCTGTTAAAAAAAAAAACATTCCAAACATACAGTAATAGTCTGATAATTCAGTTTATGATAGACATGACTGGTAACTCAGTGATGCTGGTGAATGTGGAAGATTACTTTATTGGGAAATTAAATTTTCACAATATTTTCAGAAAATTGCTTTTAGACAATGTATTGTTTTCATCAATTATCATGGAAGTAGCCTTGCAGAGCACATGACTGTGCAGATAAAATTCACTTTCAATGAAACCAAGTTATGATAAGGAGAAGTTCATTTATTCTTACTATTAAATCAGTGTACAAAAATCAGGAGCAAACTGATATAAATCTGAGAATATATATGATTCAATGTCTCTATTTTCACAAAGCTAAATGTTCCATATAGATTCCTAACAGGTTTTCATGTATAAAACCTTATTTGGTTGTGTTAAATGCCATTTAACCATAATTTAAGTGATTTTTCCCCCATGTGTCAAGTTTTTCCCTGGAAATAGGATCCACCTATAAAAACACATATATAATGTTCTAAAATAAGTAGATCAATGAAATAAGTCCAGGCTCTAGCCCTGTTCTGCCCTTTAAGCCCTTGGATATGCAAATGATTACTGAAACTGTCTGTGCATTTGTTTCCTTACAGAAAAAAAAGAAAAGAAAAAGGATGAGATCATGTCTCTAAATTTTCTATTTGGTAGACATCATATAGATGGGTCATATTTCCTTATCCATTCTGCCAATCTGTGTCTCTTGACTGGTGAGTTTAATCCATTAACATTCAGTGTTATTATTCTCAAAGAATTATTACATTAGCCATATTTTCTTTGGGTTTATGTATGTTATATGTTGTTTTTATTTCTCTTTTTGTCTTTTTAGTTGACTACAAGAAATCCACCTTACACCCAGGGATTCAAGGAGGCTGAAAGTGAATGGCTGGAAAACAAACTTA
The DNA here is from genome assembly GCA_029593785.1 of Cabassous unicinctus. Lineage (NCBI taxonomy): Eukaryota > Metazoa > Chordata > Mammalia > Cingulata > Chlamyphoridae > Cabassous > Cabassous unicinctus. The sequence continues at coordinate 7,847 of JAQZBX010000677.1, read as the reverse complement.
CAAGCAAACAATAACCAAAAATGGGCAGAAGTACCTATACTTATATCGGACACTAAATGCAAAACTATTGTAAAAGACAAAGATGGACACTAAATATTAGTAAAATGGTTAATCATTGAAGAAGAAAGAACAATCATAAATATTTATGCACCTAACCTGGGTGCCTAAAAATACATGAAGCAAACACTGGAAAAAATAAGTGGAGAAATAGATGCCCCTACAATTATAGTGGGGGACTTTAATACACCATTATCTCCATTAGACAGAATATCTCAACAGAGAATCAAAAAAGAAACAAAGACTTTGAATAATACAATAGAGGATCTGTACCTAATAGATATATACAGAACATTACACCCAAAGACAGAAGGATATATATTCCTCTCAAGTGCACATGGATCATTCTCCAAGACAGACCACATGGTAGGCCACAGAAAAATTCTCAATGAATTCAGAAAAATTGAAATTATACAAAGTAATTTCTCTAACCACAATAGAATGAAGCTGGAAATCAGTAAGGGCCAGATAACCATATTAGGCCAAAGATATGGAAGTTAAACAACACCCTCTTAGACAAACAGTGGGTCAAGGAGGAAATCTCAAAAGAAATCTGTAACTACCTTGGAATGAATGAAAATGACAACACATCAAAACCTATGGGATGCAACAAAGATGTACTGAGAGGGAAATTCATAGCCATAATAGCATATATCAAAAAAAAAAAAAAA